>BGPR01004548.1:64579-110011 GCA_013235015.1 Araneus ventricosus | reverse complement strand
AAAATTATCCACCCCTTTCCGGAAGTCTTGCCCCCTTTGTCACATTCTACACCAACTGTCCGTCTGTCTTCCATGTACGATGGGAGAAGAAAATAGACGAGTTTTAGAAATTTTTCAGAAAACTTCTGATTCATTCAAGCGGATGGGTGTTGGAGAAGTCGTAAATGTCCGTTGTAGCAGAGGATTCCTGTATCGAGGGGTCGTATAAATAATGCATATCGCTATATTAAGGGTAAATGCCATCAAAATTTTAATACAAACGTGGATTACTTAAGATAAAAGATACTGGCTTTGAAACTTCTTAATTTATAAATCGTGACTCCCAGTATGCTCTAACAACAGAATTTTTGGAATTTGAAATTTTGATTGCACATACTATCGTCACATTCTTTCAAAATAAAATAAACAAATATAATCTAGAAATCTTTTTTTTTCTCTTTCAAAAAATTTTAACCGGGTTATATAACCCCTTGTAACTGTTTAGTTTGTTAAATTTATTCTCCTCGTTTATAAATCTAAGGAGTTGAGAAATTTTTGTTGACTGGAAAGAGGCGTATAAAATGTCTTAGAAGCTTCTCTATGCATAGATATAATTACTAAGTGATAAAAATCTATATTTTTTAAAACAAGTTCAGAATTTCTTTAATTATTTATTTGCAGTTAATATACTAATAATTGTTGCAAATAATTAGAAATATTCATTTAGTTTTTGCACTTATTTAAATGGCACTAATAAATTTTGCTCAGAATTGGCATCTTATTTTAACAGACGTTTATAGAAAATGAATTAATTACCAGGGTAAGTCATTAAGTAAGTCACAAAAGATAAGAAAAAAATGATTTACCATGATAATCACTTGAAAACAATTTTATTTTTCAACATAATCTCCACCAATGTTGATGCACTTATCCCATCGTTTTATCAGCGTCCCTATTCCAGCTGCATAAAATTCTTTGCGTTGCTGTCTCGTCCACAGTAGGACTTCGTGTTGAAAGTCGTCATCATCTGCAAAGTGTTTGCCTCCGAGATGTTGTTTCAGTGGACCAAACAGATGAAAATCGCTTGAGGCTAAGTCTGGTTGGTCAGTGCTACAGCATACTCCTTACAGCCCATATTTATCCCTAAGCGATTCTCATCTGACGACGACGATGGCGATGAGATGATGACGACATTCAGCACGAAGTCCTACTGTGGATGAGACAGCAACTCAAAGAATTTTATGCAGCTGGAATTGGGGAGCTGATAAAACGATGGAATAAGTGCTTCAACATTGGTGGAGATTATGTTGAAAAATAAAATTGTTCCCAAGTGATTATCATGGTATATCCTTTTTTCTTATATTTTGTGACTTACTTAATGACTTACCCTTGTAGATTGTTAGTTCCATAGAATTCATAGATGATCTTTTATTAAGCAATATCTTATAATCTGGGAGGTCAATATGCTTAATGTTTAGAAACAATGTGAAGACATAGGATGTTTGTTGAGGTATTCTAATGATTTGTAGAGCAGGTAATTTTTCTAAAACTTTTACAAGCCTTGTGTCGATTATTCAGTGTTGCTTCAGATGCACGTTAACATTTTCAGTTAAACACAGCTTACTTCGGGCTTTTCATAAAATAAATTATTTCATTCAAGAATCAGTAAAATAAATATTGAAGAAGTTTTCCAAAGATACTACTTATTGTGAGTAGATAAATTGTTTGTATAATTTTATTAAGTTTTTTTCAATATTTAGTTGATTATATAAAATGTTATTTTATGGTCAGTTTCTTTTATTGTAAGTAAAAGAAACAAATTTGAAAAATATAATTCTAAAATTTCGATCAATCTCTGTCTTATTTGCAAGTATACAAATCGATTGACAATGAAATTAAACAATCATTTGAAAAAGTTAATGGAAATGTGTTTATGTGTTAGTGAAAATGAAATGAAATGAAATCTTAAATATCATTATGAAACTATCGTGATCGGATATTAAACACATAAACATTGTTATGAACTTATTACATGTATTCAAGGACATTTTCGTTCTCTGGAATCAAAGTCATAACTGTAGACAAATATGCATTCAAATGGATAATGGAATAAGGAAGAGAAAAAAAAATATATTAAATTTTCCCTGAACACTTATTATTTCAGGAACTGAACTCGCGAAAAGTTTGTATCGTAAAATACTTTTTTATGGTGTTATTATTTCATAATTTCACAATTGTTTCTTGTTTTCGCTTCATCAAAATAAACAGTTACTAAAAATTGTCGTATTTCCTAAAAGATTATTTGTTTACACGCATAGAAAATTATTGATATTAATTCTTTTCATATATATGTCTATGAAAACAATGGTTGCATTTTCTGGCTGTAAAAGTAAGAATGGCTGCAAAAATAAAATCTTTAATATTTTTGATTGATTTTTCTAATACTAAAGTAATTAGAAACATTTCACAAAATTTTTAATTTTGGAACATCAGTTTTCAATTTTCATGATGAAAGTTATCCGTTATGTAAATGTCTCACTATTATTGAAAATTAAACATTATTCGCTCTGTTAATTGTATTTAATTAAGTCATTAAAGCTTACATTGATTAAGCATAAAAAATTACCATATTCTATATATCTGATAAATAAATTTAAAGGCAAACAATATGTTTTATGTTTCAGATTATTTTTTTTCCGTTGTCAACAACTGAAACTTTTTTCTTTCTACTCTTATGTTTATATTCAAGGTGGTATAATGTTTTAAGAGGCATTTATTAATTTTACCAGATTTTTTAAACATATCCTATTCTGCATATAACTCTAATGGCCAATAAGTACAATATTTTCTTTAGTCCATGATCCACTTTCTATAATATTGTTTACAACTCGTTGAATATTGTGCAGACTATTTAAAAGCATAAACTTCATAATGAACATTGCCAGTAATATTTCTGGATACATCATACAAATGAAAATGAAAATTTCTTTTTTTAAAAAAACATGATTTTAGTAGTGTACAAGAAAATATATAATGGTATTTTCATGAAAAATCTGGCGTTCAAAGCAAAAATTATAAAAATGTGAGGCGCTAATAGAAGTATTCTAAGTAAATTAGAATATTAATTACACTCATAATATACTTTAATTTTTAATGAATCATTAGGAATTTTCTTTCAGATGATATTCAATGAAGTTTAATTTCCTTCTCATTTTATTTTAAGCGCCTTTAACGATTTTTAATTTCACTTCCAGATTTTTGATGGAAAACTAATTTTCTACTTTTTGGTACACCAATTATGTATTTTAAAACGTTTTTTAGTTGTTTACTCCTTTTTAGATTTCAATACATTTCCTAATTCATTATTATAATTATTATTAAATATTGTCATCAATTTTTTCCCTAATTCTCCACCAGATGGCGCCTCTCTTGTTGAATCCAAATGTAATTAAAATTAATTGAATAATTGATCATTAAATTCTAAAAATATTAACATATTGTAATGTCTACGGGAACACACAACTGTATGAAATTTCAGAATTCTAGCACAAGATGAAATGAATGAAAAATCGGTTACAAAATTCCAAATATGAAAGAAATTAAATAAAAAAGTGTAAAAACATTTAATGAAAGAGATTAAATAAAAAAGTGTAAAAACATTTAATTTATTCATCTATTTTCAGTATTTAAAATTCATTATTTTGATAACAACATAAATTTTGAGATTCCGTCAAGAATATATCTCACTCTTCTTTTAAGGTGGGGATTTGAACGAAGAAACGTGGAACTCCCTTATTTCAATACATTGAAACCCAAAACCTGTTATATCTTTCGACCTCCCAAGGTGAATTTTCTTGTCTTCCTTCACTAACAATTTATATATTCATCACATATGTGATGATATAATAGGACAGGAGAGCTAAATTACCTATAGGGTTATTAGTGACCACTTAGATTGGCTACGCGAGGGGAATGAAGTTCTAAAGATTTTTGGATACGATGATTGCACTAGAACGCAGGTAGAAGAATCTGCTTTGACGAATCTACTTTGTGAAGTATATATATCGCCCGTACTGAAAAGGCTAAAAATAATAATTTGACTAAGATGCTTAAAATTGTATGATACACTTCTAATACAAAGCATCATACATCAAGGTATTCTACACACATATGTTGCAAAATATTTAATATATTCAATACTCTTTATAACTTATCCAGTATTGAAACTTCTTATGTTAAAGATTCACAAGTACATGAAAATACCATTCTTCCAGCAAAATCCGGAATAAACATCTATAGAGTCCCCGCTTGGCCTTTTCCCGAAACGAGCCTCAACATACACTCAGAGAAGTAAAACTTATCATTCTTCATCCGCTATCAACTCCCCACTTTTCCCGACCCCCTGCTTGTCAACTTCCCCTATTGTGTCAACTCGCGAAAACTGTAAAAAAATTAAAAATTACCTACCTCACAACATCCTGCCCAGTCTCGTAGAAAGCAATAGAGTCCGCCTTTGGAATTCTTGCTCTACTCTTTCACCAAGATTTTGACACCATCCTTTTCATCCCATCCCTTTTCTTCCTCCACCCCCACTGTTTCACTTCCACCCCAAACGATTATTTTTATTCCAAAATGCCCCTTTCCATTCTTCTCCTTCCTTTTCAGCTTCTTTGGGAAGAGAGGAGTTGAGCTGTATTGTTGCGGAGTAGAGAAGTCGTCTGTCCTCTTGCTCATCTTTAAGATTGAGAATCACAGTTACAGTTAGAGAAATACTTGTGGTAAATGATCTTGAAGAAACATTTAAGTAAATTTTATGAAATTTTAGTTATGTTTCAAGAATTCCAAACCATTAAAATATTGAGGCTTTTTAGTTTCTTTGTTAATGTAATTTCAAACAATTGTGGACAGTTAATAAGAGATTATGTCCAAGATTAAGGACCCTTATCCTGTGTCCAGTCACATTTCTACCCTTAGCTCGTAGCTTACACAGATGTGAGAAAAAACATTAAATTTGAATTCTAAATAAGCCTGATTTCCCATGAAATGGGATATTTTTGAGTTAAGAAATTGTTTTATTTAAATATATATTAAATTTTAGTTACTTTTACGCCTTGTATTTGTATATCATGAAGAAAATGGCTTTCTTTATAAATTAATATTGAATATAAAATAACTTAGTGTGAAAATAAAAGAAAGAAGCTAGCTACATTTCTTGGTTTCTAAATAAGAATGGCAACAAATAAAAATGAATATTTGCATATTTTAAGGAGAGTTGGAACCTTAAGTCCGTTAACACTAACCCTGTTACTTCGATGCACATTTTCTCAAAATCTGTTATAGATTCATGTTTGAAATTTTTTATGCAAATAAATTATATCTTTCTCATTATACTGAAATGATTTTAAAAAAATTCAAAAACCTATTTTTTTACAAATTTTTTTGTGTCGAAACAAAAAATGTGAAATTGGCAATTTCGATGTACCTTTTCTCAAAATCTGTTATAGATACATGTTTGAAATTTTTTATAGATGTAAAGCACACCTTTATCCTTTCTCACTATACTGAAATGAGTGTTTTTTTAAAAAAAATCAAAACTTTATTTTTTACAATTTTTTTGTGTCAAAATAGGGTGAAATTTCACTATGTCTAATGAAATATTTTGTAAATTTATAAAAAATTAAAAATTAACCAAAATCTCATTTCAGTATAATGAGAAAGGCTTACTTTACTTCAATAAAAAATTTCAAACATGTATATATAACAAATTTTGAGAAAAGGTACATCGAAACTGCCAATTTCACAATTTTTGTTCTAACACAAAAAAATTGTAAAAAATAAGTTTTTGAATTTTTTTTTCTAAAAGTCATTTCAGTATAATGAGAAAGATGTACTTCACTTTTATGAAAAATTTCAAACATGATTCTATAACAGACTTTTAAAAAAGGTACAACGAAGTAACAGGGTTAGGGTTAACGGACTTACGGTTCCAATTTCCATTAAATTAATTTTTTAATGAGAAGAATGGTGTTGAATTGGAACTTATATCTTTAATTCTGAATCTGTTTTAGAAACTTTTTCTGTACGTTTTCAGCACCACTTTGTCTTCATGATGAAACGACTTTCTAATTATTTTCTTTTCGAGTACAATGAGCGTCTTACTTGTGAATTTGATTACAGAATATTTAATATTTAAAACTGTAATAAAGTGAAAGCAGCAATTAATTTAAAAATAAAAATCACTTAGACACGGTTAAATATCTCGAGTGTCTTTTATGTTATTATATGGATTAAAGTAATAATAAATGTCTCAAATAGGATTATCATATAATTAGGAAGGTTAATAAATTCGTAAGTCAAGGTGTTAAAGAGGAAAATTTCTATTGAAAAAGTTATAACCTAATCTAAGTAGTGTGACAATGGGATTCGTGGACCACAGTTTATTCCTCTGTTCAGTATCTAAAAATATTGTGGTAAGCTATTTCAAAACCCTTCATGAAGTCTTTGTGATACATAATGTAAGAAATGAATATACTTTCAACATTTCATTAACGGTGTCTTGGAATCATGATTTTGAAGGGTTAAAAACATTAAAATCATTATCTGTGTTCAGTCATTTCCTAACTTTACGCATAGAAATTCATATCACAAAGATTAAATAAGATGCAGATTTTCTCTGAGTAAACTTAAGCAAATACGCTGTGACGAAAAATCTAATCATTTAAAAACGAATTAACCTCACAAGAAAAAAATATAATTTTGTACCATCCATTAACTTTTAAAATGTTTTAAATTAATTTAAGAGTCTGTTTCGTTGATTAAGTGTTTTTATTTTTACATTCTGTAAACTCGTTTCACATGTTAATGTATAGCGACCGCATCTTACATTTTAGTTTATTCCACTTAAAAGAAGTTCAGTTTATTCCACTCTAAATTAAATACTTTCAGTGACGTATCAGAAATGCCTTAAGTAAAAGAAAATTCATCATTCATAGGTTGGTGCTTTCTGTTTTTTGCAACCTACGGTTTTAGGCTTCTTGCCAAAATGTTCTTAGTAATGTTGCTCCTTTTTTATTTAATGTTTGCAAAGAGTTGAAAACAAAAAACAACAAAAATCTTTGATTACATTTGCAATTTTTTCCAAAGTCGATCTTTTAATACTTAGATATATTTAGATGGGATTGGATTTAAAAATACGAGAATTGATTTTTTTCCTACGCTTCTCCTCTCTTTCCTCTTGATTTCAAGTAGAAAGTTTTTCCTGCACTTTAAATGGAATAACTTAAGTGCAAAATGATTAAAAAACATCTTTGAAGTATTTAGTTTATGCTTTTTTGTTGGAAAAGTTACATCAGCGTATTTTTAAGAGTTAGAAATTTCTCAAATGTGCATAATTGCTGCTAAGTTTATGAAAAGAAAATTTATATTATAAACCCTTATCCATCCATTGATATTGTATCAGTTAATTAAAAGTAAATGATTTGGACGTTTTTTTGTATCGGTTAATCTTGATTAAATGTAATTAATTTTAAATTAGCTTGCTTCTACTTTTACTGTAGAAATTTTGACACTTGGTATTTTTTACCCTTAATTAAAGTTATTTATACATTTTTTGAAGTCGTGACATATAAAGCGTCATTAAGTAAAAATGTAGTTACCAAGCATCTTTGAGATTTTATAATTTTTTTTCTACCATTAAGAGCCTATCTAAATAAAAGTTTCTTCATCTGTTGAAAAATTTTGTTGATACACCAGTTTTAAATTTACACATAACTGTAGCCCGACATGTATTTTTTGTATTCATTAAACATAAAATCACTTAACATATTAATGTCTTTACATTTTATTATGTATCAGCTTTAATGCTTTAATACCAGTTTTGAACCAAAGAGGGAAAAAAAATCATGACTTGCAGAATTTTCACAAAGCTGTTAGAACAGCAAAAGAACTGATAATCTTTTTTTTCACTTTCTGAGTAATCCGTTCTTCAACTAATCCATCATATATTATAGCTTATATAGTATAAGGACTATCACTCATACATTATAAAGAACTGAAGACAGATTTAACAAATTTAAAAAATTGTCAAAGAAAGAAAGATTTCAGTGACGTCTGTTTACGTTACAGTCAGAAAATGAATATACCTGCTGCTGCCATTTTCTCAGCTGCTACGTCCTTTCTTTTAAATACAAAATGGGCAGTGTAATCCAAAATTAAATTGTCGAGGACTATTTCACATGAATTCATTTCATTATATAAAACTGGATTGCAGTGCTTTTCATGGGTGCTTTTTCTTACTGCTGCGCAATTAGTAAAATAAGATTATCTATAAAGTCAGAAACAGAATGCCGGTGTCCAAAAGAAAAAATGACTGTTGTGCTTGAAAAGTAAATTCCATCATTATTTTATTGAAAAGGATATTGTAGCGTAACTTATCATTTGTGTAGGAAATCGAAGGTGAAGATTCTTTGTCGAATGCAACTTTCATAAGGTGGTTTCGAAGGTTTAAAAATAAGGACTTCGATACACCTCACAAGGGCTAGGAAGACTACCGAAAAAATTTCATTATAAAGTATTGTTACAAAGCTATAAAGTCGTTTCTCTGAGATGCTAATCTTGGCGACTTGGCGGCAAAGTTGGCGACTTTGACGACAAAGGGAATTTTCTAGAAGGACCTCGAACTTTCAACCTATTTCTATTGGTTTCATGAACTTTCTAGAGATTACGTCACTTCCTACGTAATAAAGTCACTTTCTGTTGAAAAGTATAAAGGCAAGCTCTCAAGCCAAGAAAAGTGAGTTGGAATTTGATCAGCTAACAAGAAACCTTTGAACGCTGTGTTGAGATTTATTGGTAGTCTTTGTTGTGAATTTTTACTAGTGCTGTGTTAATACTTGTGCTACGTTTCTCTGCTTGGAATATTTGTAAAATAAAGATCTTTATTTTTTAGTCCTATTTATTGTATTGCATTTACGTACACCCACAATACAATTTAGTTACAGTATTGGGCGATGCATTGTTGGACGAAGATCCTTGCTAAAAGGTAGGAATTGAATGTCAGTGAGTCACTGAAGCAAAATCTTTCGACAGTCACAAGGTATATTTCCCAACATGACAATATTGTTTCACATCCTGCAAGACTATTTAGGTATTTTTCGCAGCATTTTGCTAGGATGTGTTGCATCAGCCCTCGTATTTACCAGATGTTGCTCCTCCAGATTTTCATTTGTATCGATCCATTCTGGAGAGCAGTTTAGTTATTATGAGGACTTCAAAAGTTGATTTGATGATTGGATTGTGATGAAACAACCACTTTTATTCCTTCACAAAATCTATTTTTTGCCTGCAGATAAACGAATATAGTAGCTTCTGATGGAAAATATAGACGGTTATAATTAATTTTGCTATTCAGACGACTCTAGAGTCGTTCTATGGCTCCAAACGAAACAAAATTTCACTAGAATATAGTACAAGTGGTGCTATCTGTGAACTCTATGGGGAAGAAAGCTAAAATTTCGTCAAGCTAACTGAAGATTTCTGTGATATATTTCTAGAGCTATCTGAATTAGCTAATTTAATTTTAATAACAATTGAATACATTTTCGTTTATTTAGTTAACAAAATCCTGCAAAAATCACCTCGGATATTTCCACAGCGACACTTATCGGTTTTCACAAAGAGCATCTCCTGTACTACATACTAATGAAATTTTGTTTCGTTTAGTGCCATAGAACGACTCGAGGGCCTTTTGAATAGGCGAACTTTATTTATAACAACTCTGTACTTTGAATAAATCTTTCTTTCATTTCGAAAGCAAAAATGTTTCATTTACTCGAAATAGGGTCAAAGTAATTTTTATACATACAAAACTTTATTAGGATAGTATAATTATTGATACCTGATTAATACAAACAGTATTTCAAGATAGGATCCTTAAGTTTGCTTTAAATTAATTTTTATTATATCCTATATATGAATTAAGAAATTGAAACATCTTTTAAGTATAATACCAAGTTTTATCAAGAAAATCCCAAACCCCTATCTTCTGATATTTCTCAGAGAAAAACCAAAGACTCTGCAGGGTGGGCACATCCTGATGATGCATTTCTTTTGCGAAGACCTAAAGACAGGGACAGGAACCAGGAGAATTATGCCGGGTCCTGCGAGTGTTCAGTTTTTGCACTTGTCGCTAAATCATCGCTTCCTCTGTCCCGCCCCCGGGTTCCGCCCTCTCTCCCAATTCTAACTTTTAACGATGGGACGCAACAGAACAAACTGTTACCAGTGACAATGACTAACTGAAGCGCTGCTCTTGGGTGGACATTCGGGGATCACTAGTTATCGCTTCGGTTGGCGAAGTTTGTCATGTCGGCAAGTGTTGCGTAAACAAGTGTTGAAGAGGTCATCAGTTTTTAAATCCTGATGTCATGTGGAAGTATGATGATACTTTGTTATATAGTCAGATACTGCCAGACAGCAAGAGCAAAAATAAAATGCTGAAATTGGCAAAAGTAAATTTCGGGTTATCACGTGAGTTTATATTTTAATTTTCGTTAACATTATGACAAGGTTACGGAGCTATTTACTATTTTAGAATCGACAGAAATGAATTATTTATTATAGAGCACTAAAAAATTCTCCGATGCTTCGACAATGAGGTTGATATCAAACTAATCGAATTGGAAATTGGCATTGCAAGCTATCCATCCATATATCGGTTAATTTCAAAATATAATTCATAATTCTATTATATTTTTTAGTTTGCAAAGTGCATCAAACTATGACGACACGCACTTAAAGACAGCCTAACAATAAAAACTTCTTTGTGCATGTTTACTTTTAATAAGAATGTCAGATTTACACTAGTTTAACCACTTTAAATCTACTTAAGTGTTATTTTGAGACGGACATCCTACATTTTAGTTGTGATTAGATGATGAGGACGACACAACAGCCAAAATCCCCTCCTCAAATTTACACACCACACCAGTAGGAGTAAATTTGTCCCCAGCGGATTGATTCAGCATGCATTAGGCTCGAGTACAAGATGGATCTTCATTGGAACCAGGCTCCGAATTCGAGACTAATGAAGTTTAATTTAAGTAATAATAAATAGCGTTGATGTGATTACTTAATTTTAAAAAGTATTCGAAGAATTTGTGGATAGTTTAATTTTAACCGCTTAAGGACCGAATTATTTTGAAACCTACAGTATTTAGAACGAATTAACTCGGGTTATGTCCATAAGTGGTTAAGCTTTTATTTTTACAAATTAAAATTTCAGTTTAATTTACATCGCGCAAAATGGAAGCTGATGAATGATATGAAACTGAAAAAGTAAAACCTTCTGTAACATTTTTGATGGTTCTGAGGAATATTTTTTACTTAACGGGACACAATTGAGTTCTTCAAAAGTTGATGATATTTCGACACAATGTAAAACACTTACTTAATTATGAAGAGTTATTATGAAACTTCATGGGCAAATTCATGTTTTACCTTCAGGAATTGAACCGGCAATGCTTCATGCTTAATGTTTTGAATAAGACGAAAATTTAGAAGAACTGTATAGTTTTAAAATTTACACAAATGTATTTTTATCTACATGAAAAGTGTGAAATTTTCAAATTTTCATTTTAATTGACGAGTTTCTTAATTTTTTTGCTAAGTAATTTTTATTACTTTTTCCCTTTAGTATTTGTAAATAAGAACTATTACCTAAAAGTAGAAGATATAAAATATACGAGTCAACATCTTAACAGATGATTTTAAAACAATTTACAAATGTACTTTAAGTTACTAGAAAAGTTAATGTTCGAATTCCTTTGTTTTTGATAATTATACAAATTTTTGTGTTTTTTATTTTAGTAATTTTTTACTTCAGTATTTACGCATAAGTAATATATGAAAGGAAATTATAAAAATATTAAGGTCAACATCCTGGAATAAAAAATTAACCATTAATGGATTTTTCAACTTCTGATGAAATTATTCGTATAATAAATATTTTTTCTATGAATAAACTTTTTACTCTGTTAACAGCGATATTAAAACGAAAATGTATTTAAAGATACGTTGCTTCTGCATGTGAAAGTTTTCGTTTATTTTATAATTTTTTCATAGGAATCCCAGTAGGACATATATTAATATTATTATGTTTCAAATGCTACTAGTAGTTTCGGAAATAAATTTTTAATTTTAAGCTGGAATATATGCATTCAGATTTTGCAAAATATAATTATAGCTAAAAAATAACTAAATTTTATTTCTGTATATCAGTTTTTTCATAATGCTCTCTGCCTGAAATAGTTTTTAAAATTAGCAATGAAAAATTGATTGAAACTCTGTTTTAATGACTGAAAGAGATAATATTTAAGAGGAAGACAATTTTACAAACAGGAAGTAGAGATTTAAAGAAGTATTTTATTAAAAAATATTAGAAAATGGAAAAAAAGTCTATGCATTCTTTGAAACAGAACCACATTATCTATCTTTTAGTGCTTTCCATACAAATATCCATCACAGGTTAAATCGCGATTCGTTTTCAAGTTACATTTTCTGAATTGTTTTGTTCTTCTAATAATTTTTGTAATGTAAGTCGTTCATTAAAAATATATTTTCTAGATTAAGTATATTTATTTATTTTCAAAGGTAGAATTTCATTTTTCTGTGATCAATACTATTCACTGCCTTTAAGGGTGTGCGGCCCATTAAGGCTACCTGTGACTACCCTAAAGTCCTCTTTTTGATGAAAAGTTTCGAAATGTGCTTTATTTCTTCATTTTATAGGCCATGCGTCTAGGTATCTAAAAATGCTTTATTTTTTGTTTCTACTATAATTACAAGTAAAGTTATAGTATAATAATAAACCGGAAGTGACAATTCTGATACCGGAAGTTGCAATTTAAAGTGCCTTAAAAATGCAAACAATTAGTTTGAACAACTAATTTTTAATTCTCAAGCAATATATTGTCAAAAATATAGATTTAAGCTTCCATTTCTTATTTTTATTGTTTTATTAGTTTTTGGTGACGCTTTTTTAAAAAAAATATTACACAGCAGTAAAAATAATTTTTTGGAGCTCAAATCGCAGTTTTATAATTTAATTCCATTTATTTTGAACTGTTACCTGTTCTCAAGTGTTTTGAAATGTAAATTTATCCATAGATGTTTGAAAATTACATGGAAATTGACAAAAAGCTAATTCAGATATCGAGACGCCACTCACTATCTACTACATAAAATTATTCAGAAAAATCTCAAAAGCTAAAAGAACACAAAAGTCGTTTAAAATCAAGTAAAAGAGGGTTTTACTTGTAAATATGTCGAGTTTTAAGAGTCTAAGGTGTGTACAAAAGTTTTTGTACTCTATGAAAATCTTTAAAAGCGTTTTCTGAGAAATTGTGTTTTTCGATATTTTTCTTCGCGGCAAACATCATTTTGGAAAATGTTTTTAAGATATTAAAATGAAATTTGGCCAAAATGTTTTATTTGTTTCTAGCTATGCTTTGAACTAAAATCTAAGCTCTCTGCCTATATTTATTTATTTTAATGACTTTTTAGTGAGAAAAATCGATGAAATTTTTTTAAAAATCCGAGTTTGTTCACAAAGTTTGGAATATCTCCAAAACTTTTCGAGGTATTAAAAATATTTTAGTTCATAACACATATAAGCATGTTAGCTATATACTGTGCAAATATTGATGAAATATATTCAATAGAACATGTTATAGGAGGTTTGGCGTAAGTTCAAATTTTCACTAAAAGTTTGCTAAAAATTGCTAATATTTTGAAACTCAATGAAATTTCCAATGAAATTGCATTAGAATTCTTAGTTTTATAACTCATTTTAATTAAAAACATGAATGTTGCATTAAAAATAATTTTAAAATTTGAAAAAAGTGCTCCGAAGGTAGTCACATATAAATATGTTTAATTTCTTTCTACCATATCATCAAAGAGAGACTAACCATCCCTTATGACACACGATACATTTCTTCAACTTAAAGGAAACTTTTAAATTTCTCATTAAGTTTCCAATGCACTGTTTATAGATTTAAGTTTTTTGTATTACATCTTTATTCAATTAAAATGCTGCAATTCCTTTTCATAAAGTGAAAAAAATTAGTCCATCCTTCATATTTTCATTCAGTCTAGCAATGATTTGTGGCTTTGGACTATAATTTGCGCAAAAGAATGTGTTTGTTTTCCTTACAAGTTTAGTGATCATCTAATTGAATTTTGCAATAAGGCCGTATTTCTGCAAAAGCATTCTGAAATTTTATTAAACATGTTTTTATTAAAGCATAATTCAGTCTTAAATTCAAACCGGGTATTCATTTCGAAACCTTTCTGATAGTGCCATGAAATTAAAAACAGTAGACAATTGACCGATTTGTGTTTTTCCCTTGGAATCTCAAAAAGTAAAACTTTTCAGAGAAAATGGAATTAGGGAAAACAGTTTACCAAATGAACACATACTTCTCGTTCTGATCTCATTACTGATGAGCTTCCGAATTAATTTATTTTTCTGTTTTACCATCCAACCCTGGATATTCAACACAAGCTCCTAATCACTGTTAACGACAAACGTTACATTTGGCGTCCTTTCATCCTAGCAAACGAATGAATCCGAACACAGTGTCTGGTAACCCCCAGGCCACCCTCATTGTACTTCCTCAGACGAGAACATCAGGGAGACGAATCATCCCGAAAAGGTCTCTTCCCTCGTTAAATCCCTACACCCCCTTTTTCCTTCCTGGGACTCCTTAAAAGAACACAGGAGGGGGATGGTTCGGAGGAGGGCCTCGAACAAGGAGGAAAAAGAATCATCAGACGACGTCAGCACGCACCTGTTCGATGAGAAGAGAAAACTCCAAAAGACTAATAGGGAGCTACGAATCGCAGCGGTCAGCAAATAGCCCTGACATAGGAAAGGTGGGACGGGAGCATGTTGCTGGACTGCCCACCCTTCATCAGTCATTCCAGGAGCTTGTCATGGGTCCTAACCTGACCCTATTCTGTGACTCTTGCATTTCCACCCCATGGCAGGAGGAATTGACAATCAGATGGGGTGGTTGTGGGGGTGGTCGGGTATAAAGGCATCCCACTGGTTGATGGATCATACGGTGGATGATGAGGGGAAACTCTACAGGAAAATTTAGAATCGATTTGGCTGTGGAACGAACTCCTGTGTGTTCCGGAAAAGGGTTCTGATTTATGATGGAGGGGGTTTAATTGGAGGGAGAGTGAAGTGACTGGGGGTACCTGTTAGGGTTGACGACAGGAAAGAGGAATGTATTCAAATGTAGGTTTAGTTATCAGTCACTGGTGTTTATTTGGTGTTTTTGAGGTAAATGTGACAATGTTCTGTTGAGGATTGATTAGAAAGAGTGGCATGGGTTCAGATCGAGAGAAATTGTTTCAAATGTAAGCTCAGCAATCAATAAGTTAATTTCTGGCATTCTACATTTGAACCTTGTTTACTATTCTAGAGATTTGTATAGTATTGATAAAATGTATGGGTGTTTCTAAAAGCAGTTTTAAAATAAAATATGTAAATAGAATAATAAGAACATAAGAAAATATTTTAATGATATTTAATTACTGGTGTATTCATAAATTTCAATAAAATGTTTGTGTTATAAGAATGATGTTTTCTGCTTGAAAACTCTGTTAAACACTGTTGCCTTATGAAATTAGTTCTTATTATTAATGTCTTCATATAATGCAATCAAATAAAATATTAAGTTAGTACTTTTCTGCAAAATGCAAATGACTGACTGCAAAATACAAATGTCTTTAAATCCGACAAAGTCATGATATTTTATCTGCTGTCTTCTATCTTCACGTCAATTTCTCTTTTACATAACAATTCCCTTTTCATAAAAGTTTTTTGCTCAAATTTTTAATGTATGTATAGATTGCCCTTACGTTGTGAGATCAAACGAGCTTGAAATACAGCTGCCTCACCTAGCAATTTTTGTTGTTTTTGTTAAAAAGCCCTATGGAAAACGGAATTGTTCATGAATTCCCGACTCTTTCCCTACTAACTGAGATAAAACACCATTTCCAATAAAACTTGCAGCATTTTTACATATATTAGACTATTCCCGTTTCTCTTTTCCTCTCTTAATTAAGGTCACGGCGGCCTAGTGGTAAATTCTCGGCTTTAGACGGTTAACCAATTATATTGACTGAAAACCAATTATATTGAAGAGCCGCTTTGTATGTGGACCTAGTTCATGTTAAATCTGATTTCATGGGTCAAACGTCCTATCGTTGGTATGGTGTGGAAGTTTGGAGAGGGAGATGAGGGCTCAGGTGTCGTCTTTGTCATCTGACCACGGTCAAAATTACAAGATCCGTTCCAAAATAGCTCTCGTATTACTTCAAAATGCGACATTAATATAACTAAAGTAAACTAATCCTCGCTTAACATGCTACAGCCAGTTATATCGCCTATCGCTAGCTACATCACCTATTTCAATGCTCCAGCTTACAGTTATAAATGTATATATTTCAACTCCTCGTGTCAAGGTATGATAGTAATAAATGCTCTGTGATAATTCACTAATCTCTATTTCATAAAAATTAATAGCAAGAACAAAGTAACAAAAACATGAAAATAGCAAAAATAATAAAAACAAGGAAATTCTTTAAGGAAAACATATATTATTTTTCTTTGCTGTGTATCACTCTAGTATATCTTATAGCAAGGCTTTTTAAACTTAGGGTCATGTTTCCAAGAATTTTTCAACATTAGAGTCTCGAAATCTCTTACAAGGCCTTCTTCTTTCATGCTTTTCAATATTTATAAACAAAAGTAATCAAGAAACCATTTTGTTTTAAAATATTTCATTGAAATTTAGTAAATAACTATTTAATTTGATTTTTCATGTTGTTATCATTAATTAATGCTTCATTTTTCTGTTTTATTTTCCAACTGTGGGGACGCGGACAACTTTTTTATCATGGAAACGGGGATCGTATGTTTTGTTTAAGCTCCCAAAGAACTGTCAGAGGTGTGAAAAGGTCTGGTTAGGACTTTCCATTACAGAGAAAAAGCTCTTCTGTTGTTTTCACTGCTGTATGGGTGCACTAACTGAAGAACAAGTTTTACATGTTTTGATATCTTTTTCAACTGAAGCTCTTATCAGAGCTTTTAACAGATTTGATTGACCTTATACTGAATAGTTTAGATCCCTTACGTTTTTGACTTCTTAAAAATTATTTTTAAATACTTAATAATTAATTGACGAAATAGTTCAAATGATACATTTTTTTATTTGAAGAGGAAAAGTTTCTTACAAGAATATTTGAATTAATTGACTACAATTTATTTATTTGATTATTTTAAATAATTTAGAGTTAAGTATCTTATAGTTTTTAATTATTTTAAATAATTAATAATTAAATTGTTAAATTATTTTAAAATTATTTTTAAAAACTTTTCTTTGCATGTCTCTTACATTAATTTGTATGTATTTCACTAATCGTTGTTAAAATTCAGAAGGTCCAGCACTGAATGGTAAAAATCTTTTACTTAAAATCATCCGAAAAATCAACGAAATTACAAAAAAACTTTAAATCATACAAGTTTAAATGTAAATGAACTAAATTACCAAAAATAGGGATTCAAACAATGATGTTTTAGATAGAGTATATATATTATCTATACTAAGAATAAATTATAAATTAAAGTAAAATGCAAGTAAGGGGAAGTAATATTGCACAATAAATGCATAAGTAACAAGATAAATAAAAATATTAATAAAGGGAATTATAAATGTGGAAGAGTAAAAAATAATAGCAGACAACGACAAGAAGTAAGAATCTGGGGAATGTCTTCATCAGAGGCCGGACATCCATGCAGATTCAAAAATGGAATAGGTTTTCTGTAGAGAAAAACCTAGTATTTGTACCATCCTGAAATTCAATAATCATATCTATTCAGGGATTCAAATTTAGATGCCGTGCCTTTCTTCTTAATACCACAATAAAAAATAATTATAAATATGGCTCATTTTCATGTAGTTTCAAAGCACTCGTAGAAATAGAGTGCATATGTTTAGACGGCGCTTCTTCTCTTTGGTGGATTTGGATTAAAATTTGAGACAGATCTGCAATTTAGGTTCAAATATCACAAAGCAAATGCATTCCATATATGTTTTTGAGTTATCATTTTCTTATTTTTATTGAAAATCAGACATATACAGGGTGCCCACATAAATAAGAGCCACCCCCACTTAACTTCAGAACGACGGCAACTATAGTCATGAAAGTAGTGTCTAGATATAGTAAAACGTCTATGCGCTATGCGATGAGACCTCTTACAGCGTCACCTGGTGATAAATTCCGGAGTTAGCTTTCCTATCTCGAAAACGGCGAGCAATAGTGGAAAAAATGTCAATTACAAAGTTATAGAGCGTTATTTATTTAGTACAAAAAGACTCCTTGTGCATATTAATACCAAGAACAGAACACTCAAAATGCACATTTGATTATCCTCGATTTCCGAAACTGTGAAGTCACATAATGGTTTACAAAGAGAAAAACCAATTAATTATCCCAGATACCTTAATTTTCGATATCCAAAGTGGTCTGCGTCATGAAAAATACAGATATGAGCCCTTGTTTGAATTTCATTTTGCACACGTTTTAGCGTTACGTTTGAGTAGTGCAATAGCACAAGCAGCTGTAATACGTCATCGAATGTCCTGCAATGTTGGCGGAAAGGTCACATAACCTGCTGTTTGAGTTATTCCCGCATGAAAAAGCATAATGGGGTCATGTTTTTACCCGAAAAATAAAATTTTCTCCTTTTGTCCATGTTTTGTGACGTTACAATTTCGGAAAATGCGAACAAACAAATGTGCATTTTAAGCGTTCTATTTTTTGTATTAATGTGTACAAGGTGTCTTTTTGTACTAAATCGATAACGCTCTGCAACTTTCTAGTTGACATCCCCCTATTTTGTACAGTTTTCGAGATCAGAACTCTAACTCTGGGTTTGCCATCAGATGGCGCTGTAAGGGGTCTCATCGCAAAGCGCATAGACATTTTACTACATCTAGACACTACTTTCATGACTACAGTTGCCGTCGTTCTGAAATTAAGAAGGTGTGGCTCTTATTTAAGTGGGAACCCTGTAGATGCAATGGAATAAAACCAAAATTGTAAGAGATTTAAAACGTCAAATTCCTCAAAATTTAGAAACAATTTGTCTTTTGTTTCCTTTACGAGAAATAAAAATATGGTAATAAATAAACAAGTTTTAATGAACATATGAAAATATGTTATGAATTTATAAACACATGAAAATGAAATATTAATCATATTATTGTTAAAAGGGAAAAGGAAGTAAATATGGATGTATGGACGAAATTAATTTTAAAATTGAATGTGTTTTTTCTGCCACCATTTCGATCGTAAAAGATAAAGTTAAAGTTAACTAACTTAACGCATTTTTTGAAGTTGTGGGTGGAGTTGGTGGCGGAGAGGTAAAAGCATGATGAAACTCAACAGCGAATAAAAATTAGGAAATTACATTCATTTCAAGATTAGAAATCTAAAGAAAGTTTAAGAATGATTTTATTTTCAAATGTATCAAAGTCATCTATATCCCCAACTTTTTTTCTCTAATTTCACTTACACAGTTATTATGTATTTTAATTCTGACATTTAAAAGATCAAAGGTATACTTTTTATGTAAACTAAGAGTTTAATGATAGGAGTTATAGAATGCATATAAAAACAATTAAAATAAGAAGAAGCGCATTATGGAAACTAATTAATTTATTTCATTCTTTTAAATTTTTAACATAAGTTTCTGTTATTGAAAAATAATCATCGTTTCAAAAATATGTGGAAAAATGTTAATTTTTTCAATATATAAATTTAATAAATTCATGTATAAAAAGTATGAGATATTAGTCTCAAAGTTTAGTAAATTACTTCCGAAAAATTCTTCATTTTTAAAATATTTTTTTACAAGAAATAAAAATTATTAATACAGTAAAATTTGAAAACCTGAAAATCTGTAAATAATATTTATGTAATACACATAGTATTTTTATATTTTGCTGATAATTTAAATTTAATAAAGCAAATGAAATTGGATTATAATAGTTCGATTTAGAAATGCAAAAGGTGTATTAAAAATTGCGAAACCTTTGAAAATATTCATCAAACAGCTAAGAGTTACAAAAATATCATTTCTCATAAGATGGCATAGAATTTGCACTATATGGAGAACTATACATATAACATAATTTAAGAGACCAAAGACCTCGCTTCTTTTCAGCTACCTAATACCAAGCCTAGACAGACATTAATTATACAAAGTTATCGGAACTCACTATCCAATAAATTTTCTTTAATAAGGAAAATAATATAAAAATGATGAAACGTTCTGAAATTTCATATAAAGTGGAAGTATGTGTTTTTCTCTTTTTCTTTCGTAACGAATTGTCTAGACGTGTTATTGTTGCATTTATTCTGTATTATAATGTATTTATTTTATTTTAAATTTTCAGTTAATAATTCGGTTTTGGAATTTTTTGTATGCAGATACTTCGCAATTTGTTTATTAAATATATTTTTGTTTCATATATTTAATAAAAAAATTACGAAGCATCTCCATACAACTAAGATGCAAAAATTAAGAAAAAAGTTTAGTTGATGCATAAATTTTAACGGAATCAAATCTTATATTTTTAAGATCTTTGCAGATATCATATTTTCAGGTAAAGAACATTTTTTTAACACAATGCGAAAAAGTTTATTAAATTTGATATTTCCTAAAAAGTATTGCTGAAAATTAAAACTTGGATTTTTTTTATTTGAAATTTTCATCAGTATGTTTGTAAAATTTAATAACTGCTCCTCCAGTCAAAGGGTTCGAATTCAAGCGACTTTACAGTTACTCAATAAACGCAACTGCGCATGTCTGACATATTACTTTCTTAAATAGACGTCATGCTATTTTTTTCTTCCTAGTTCATATGAACTAATTTCGTTTACAATTTTTGGATTACTGAAATATAAGCTTTTTTTTAATCTTTAGATGTTTTCCAGAGTTCAAAAATCTTTTTAGCAGGAAAGATTATTTTTAATTTTAATTTCGACTCCTTATTAAAATGCAAGAGTATATTTTTGATTGAAAAGACAACTTCGCGCAAACAATTGATGAAATTTCCAGAATTCAGCCCAAATTATTCTAATTTCTCTACTTAATTTAGATCACCTATATCTAAGTACCACAAAACAATTGTGATGGTAAAATTACTTGGAATATGTTTGACTTCATAAAGTGATAGAAAATCTTATGTATGATGATCTATTTAAACATTGTATCAATTATACGTAATATTGATACGAAATATAATTGGATTCTTCAAAACATTTTGTGCTTATGGCGGTGAACGTTTGTTGAAAGATTATTTTCAAAGAAACGTATTTGAATTATCACCGTGAATGCTTCATGTGTTATGTATTTGAGGCGTAATAAAGAAACATATACAAAATAAAATATGTTATAAGCATGTGTGAAAGATATATAAAGCAAAGAAAACTTCATTATCTGTCTGTCTACTTTACATGTCACTTTATAAATCTGACATTGAGTAGAAGGCGAATTTTAACCCTCCTGAGGCGTTTGGCTTCTTTTGAGAGGTGGTGAGGTTCCGACATCGCTTAGGAGATAAACACGGCCGGCGGTCCAACTGTTCTTGTCCATCACAGCCCATTTCCGTGCGCTTTAAGGGAAGGCTATACAGGGGGTAAGGGTGGGGTAAATGACCACCCAGGTTAGGAGAGTTCAATTCATGTCTCATCCTTCCAAAAAGTCCCGATTTTAAAGGGGCTAGAAGAAAAAAGTCGCCTCGGGATTAAAGAATTAATACAATTTTATCTTCGGTTCCGAGAGCAGCTAGAGCTATTTTCTAATGGTAGAGTCTTAGTATTGAAATTAGAAGATTGAGGACCCGAGTCCACAGATAATCCCTCTTATATATGAACACCGTGCTTCCTCATGGGCCAAACGCCTTCTCGTTGGTTCGGTCAGAAGTTTTGTGGATGTGATGCTGTCCTTCTCAACACACCAAACATCTACAATATGTAATTCGATCTCGATACATGAATCCGATTGATGTTAAAAAGAGACTTCTGACATCTAGCAAAGAACTGCTATATTGATGTTAAAATGGCTCTTCTTCGAAGAAGCCATCTTCTAACATCACACGGAAACTGTGATGCCGTACCAAACCGTGGCTGTGAATGGTAGAAGCCCCGTTTTCACACCAAAGATGCATTCACCATCATCAAATTAAAAACGAAAATAAAAAGGTAATATCTGCCGAGAATGATGCAGAAGTCCCCTTTTAACATCAATCGATTCACATGCCGTGGTTTCTGAAATAAATCGGTTGTCTGTTCTAATAATTTAGGTAGGCTCTGAAAACAAAACAATTTCAGGGTTCTAAGAATCTTTTTCTTCGAAATAAAGAAATGAGAAGTTATGAAATTTTTTATCGAAAGAACAATTTTTGCGTCGAAAGATACCTAATATGCAACGCAGAGGATTTTCAGTTTTATTCTGTACCACGGTTATACACACCAAGTTTTTATCTTGATTTTACAAAGAACAGACTCACTTTTTATATTTCAATTCTTTTATTATACTGCGCCCGTAACCTCAAACAAAGGTTCATTTCACTTTATTTATTGATATCCTTCCACGTTTCTAATTGCTTTATTTTTAGCCGAAGAGAATTCCTCTCCACTCTTTCTCTTTGGCTGAAATTTGTGACGAGATGTTACTTGGCATTCCCGACCACAACTTCTGGAATTTCATTATGCCTTGTTAACAAGGATCCGCAGAAAACGATCGCCAACGGAACCATTAGGGTAATTGCGAACGGTTGTCTGTCTGTCTGTCATTGCTCCGCTCTTCCTCCTCGTCGGCGATGTTTTAGTGTGGTTTCCTACTTCGGCCCCCCCCCCCCTCTACCCTTACCCGACACGATTCGTGAACTTAGCGTCTCGTGCCTGTAGAACAAGTTACTGAGTATCGGATATTCCGAAAGATTCCGCCAATCGTCTCGTTTGGCAGGAAATGGTCGCCACATTTGGCGTGGTTTTGCTTTGTTTAAGAAGATCGTAGAATCATTTGCTGTGATGAAAAACATTTTAAAAGATAGCTTGGATCTGAGCTGATTAAACAATGGATTGTGATCCCTTATGGGGTCACGGAAACTTTGATAACATGTTCTTCTATTCTATTCTCCACTGTTAACAATAAGAAATCATTGGAAGTCTTTTTGGTTAAGACATTACATGAAAAATTATTAAAAAAATTAAACGTATGTTGGGATCTTGAAAGCATTTTACTACGATTGTAATTCATTTTAATTTTTTATTAGATTGAAAAAATGGAAAGGGTATGAAGAAACTGAAATTATATTTTTGTTTTATGAAGCTAATTTTGTACTTATTTTCTCCTTATAAGATTTTCTATGTAACTTCTCTATATTAAAGGTTAACTGAAATATTTTATCCAATTTTTTAGTACCCAAGTAAGGAAATCATAATTATTTAACTTAAAATTTTTGAATAAAGTTTGTTTAATAAAAATTAAGCAGTATAATTATTCATATTTTAATTTCAATTTGTCTTTGGGTGTTTAGATGCAACTACATGACAAAAATTGAAACAATGAAATATTACAATTTACAGGGTGCTCGAAAAATTTAAACACCCTTAGTTCAACTATTAAATAAAGAATTAAAAAAATACATCAATGTTTCATAATTCAAATGAATAAATAAAAATGTTGAATCTTGTCAGTACTTGTGAGTTTTGTGCGAAAATACTCCTACTCTGTCAAGTGAAATATTTAACTCCGTTTGAACTCTACCAGACGGTTTTCTCAGCAGTGCCTGTACAATTACGGTTAACAATTCAAACATTTTCGACAACTGAAAAATTTCTACATTTGCATAAATTAATCTGAAAAGGAGAGGGCACGACTTGGGAAATTCAATTCGGGATGAAACTTGGCATATTAGTAGCATACAATTAGGTTGCTCACCCACAAATCTAAAAAAAATGCAATGGCGAGCAAATTCGGAGGAAATGGCCCTCAAACTTTGGACACAACTTATATACCAGTAACTCCTCACAAACAGTCAGTGCTCAGATATCTTAGATATCAGTGCTCTCGCCTACTATGCGCTACGTCCGCAGTTCGGTCCTGGCTGCGGTTTTTATTATTATTATTATTTTCAAAATTATTCCAAATTAAATTAGAAATTTAAAAAATATTTTAAATTAAAACTTTATTTATTTTTATGCAGAAAATAACTTTATTTATATGATAATTGAATTACATATAAAATAATAATAAAAATAATATATAAACAGTGAAATAATTATAAATACATCTTTAATGGTGATAAGTATTAACTATAATGACTCACATCATAAAAAATTTTTGTTTACGCATCATCCTTCATAAATTTTAGAAGTTTATTCTACATTTATTAATAAATTTTCATTTTATTTTTCATTTTCTACTAGTAACCGTATATTTCTACAGTAAATTATGTACGAAAACCAGAATAATAATTACCATCAAAACATTGGAAACAAAAAAATATTTTGACACCTTGCATAATTGATAAATGACTATTGTTCACAAGAGCAACGGTCCTTTAGATCTGTAGGAATACAAACTTCTTTCACATTAAAAATGTCATTTTCAGTAGAAAGACTGACAGTTTTCAGTTACAAGTTTTTCAAAATTATTACAAATTAAATAAAAACTTTTAAATATTTTTAATTAAAATATTAATTTTTTATACATAAAATTACTGTTTATTTATATGATACTTGAATTATTGGTAAGTTTACTTTATAAGTACAAAAATAATGATAAATATAACTTTAAAGGTAATAAATCATAACTACAATTACCCACATCATGAAATACTTTCTTTAGGCTTCATCACTCATAAATTTTATAAATTCATTCTACAGATTTCATACGGTAATGAGTAAAGACATTTACCCCTTGGTCCCTTTTCAATTATTGCAATTTCGGACCATCTGCCTACGCATTTAGTAGATTAACAGCTGCTCTCTACTATTTTTATTCCATCATTAAAATATTGGACCTACTGCATATGTATTCGATATATTAACATCTTCTCTCTATTGTTTCAAGATAAAATAAGAACGAAGAATTTGTGAATATAAAAACCCAATAATTTAAAACTTTCAATGAATTTAGAATGATAATTTTAATTATAATTAATATTTTTCACCATTAAAGATGTATTTAGAATTATTTTGCTGGTTATATATAATTTTTCTATAATTTATCTGTAATTCAAGAATCATATAAATCAAGCTATTTTCTGCATAAAAATAATTAAAGTTTTCCTTAAAAATATTTTTTAAATTTTAAATTTAATTTGGTATAATTTTGAAAAAAAACCGCAGCCAGGTCCGAACTGCGGACCTAGCGAATAGCAGGCGAGTGACATCTAAGCTATCTGAGCACTGACTGTTTGTGAAGAATTACTGGTATATAAGTTGTGCCCAAAGTTTGAGGGCCATTTCCTCCGAATTGGCTGGCCATTGCACTTTTTTAGATTAATGGGTGAACACCATAATGGTATGCTACTAATATGAAAAGTTTCATCCCGAATTGAAATTCCCAAGTCGTGTCCTCTCCTTGAGAGTTATAAAACTTGTGCATATAATTAATTATTTGTGTAATATTTATACAAAGCGTGTGTACATTTTTCGAGAGTGCTCTGAATAAGGGAGGTGAAAACCTGATATTGTTACTAATATACCCAATAATGAGGTTAATAATAATACCCAAGCTAATGAATATTCGTAAAGTTTGTTTAAGAATATAATTTATTTTTATTCACAGTACTTAGAAATTTTACTGATTTTTGAAGACTTATTCAGATGATAATTTTTAGTGTTGTTGTCGTGGTAATGTAATTGAACAAACAAAGAAATGCTATAAGGGTGTCAAAATGTGTAAATTACAAATAAATAATTTATCGAGGAAGATGCCACTACAAATGACTCATTGTCAAATAAAATTAAATAATTTATGAACAATATCGATGGTAATTAATTGTTTGGTAGCAATATTACAAATAAGTGAAATTTAGGATTTTTTTATTTAATAATAAAAATAAAATCACTACACTATGTTCTTTGTCAATGATCTTGTTTCGTGATACTCAACTTTTTATAAGTTAAAAGTAAACCATAATCAATATTCAATTTTTAATCATTAATTTAGGAAGTATACATCTTCCCATTATGTTAACTTGTTCAACTATACAGTTACCGAACTCTTTTCTCTTAAATTTGATTTTGGCGATATACGAATGGCTTTTTGGCGATATTTCGAAATCTTTTTGAGGTGTCACCCGTCAATTAGATCCAAATAAGTGGCAACCCTGCAGTTTCCCTCTCATATGATATGACAAGCAACACTCGAAAGGTTCGATGGCAAATCCTTAATTGTATAAATACACTTTAATACATTAAAGATATTACTTGTTCGTTTTGCAGTCAAGCATACCTTCATTCCTTATTATTAATAGACAATTTATGAATTCTTCAGTGTTGGGTAGGGTGTATTTTTAGGTTTGCGTGTGTGAATAACGTGCATGTCAGTTGTCTAACAAGTGAAAATATTTTGAAGGCCCCCCCCTTCCATCTAAAGAAATGAAATTGATGCGTAAGATAATAGAATTGTTAATGATTGGCTCTGTGTCATGCTGCCATTTATGGGATGTCAGAGAAGACATTATTCATATATGACAACAGATGAATTATTTAATCAGAAAAGAGAACAAGATATTTTTATTCTGAAATGTTTGCAAGATTGGTATTTCATTTAAGAATATTTATACTTTAACACATTCACTTCCACCGAAGCGCTGGCATGTCCGGAACCTATTGTTGCAAAGATGTAATGTCTCTTTCCTGCTCGATAGATTTAAAGTTTTGAAGAGAGTTTTACAAGGGTGAGTATGGAATGACCGGCAGCGGCCAGGTCTGGACCCCTGACCTTGGAGACAATTTTGGCGACTTTTTGACAAATTTGGCGACTTTGGCGAGAAATAGAAGATTCCAGAAAATTTCGATTCTTTTCTCGATGTATCTATTAGGAAAGGAGATACGCTTGAATGTGCTAGATAATTCTTTGTGACGTCAGGGTCTGTCAGGGAGAGTATAAAAGGACCACTTATGGACAACAGCGGTGTGTGTGTTGATCGAATGGAACGACTTGAGAGTTTCGTCTACAGTGCGAGCTGGACAGCCGGTGAGCTGAGCGCTATTGAAAGTTATGTTACTGTCATTACTAGTGAATAACTGACTGTTTGTGTTCCTAAATCTGAAAGTGCTGTTACTGTTATTACATGTGGATTGTTGTATGTTTCGTTGCTAATATGTTCAAGATCTACTGTTCCTGTTACCTGCGCTACGTGGAAATAAACCTTCATTCTCCATTATCCTGTGAGTTGGACTGTTTTCGCTATACACCCACAGAACGATTTTTGTTACACTATTATCGAATCAGATGACCCCTTCTCTACTGTAGATAAGAGATGGCAGAGAAGGGGTTAATTAGATAGATGGTTCGAATCTTAGGCGTTAATAGTGGCAGCGAATGTGTTAATTCTTTTAAGTTTGTTATATATTCACTTCGGTGGTACTTTTGGTACTTTCTTTTTATCATAATTTTAAACAAGATTTGCCCTGTGAAAAGTTGTGTACTATAGGTCTCATTTTAGCTAAATATTACATTTAAAAGAGTTGAGCTCTGAATTAAGTTCAATAATGCGTGACTTAATTCAATCCGTTTCAGGGTAGCGATCAGGTGGTATAGATGCTTTAGGTAGGATGATGGTATAGAAGCCTTAGGTGTATGATGGTATAGATGCCTTAGGTGGGATGATGGTATAGATGCCTCCTTAGGGGCGTCATGGGAACAAAACGTTAGTACGTTTATGCCACTTTTTAAAGTCAAATACAATAAAGGGAGGAAAAAATAATACCAAGCCCCGGGTGCCATTTACCCTTTCACCCTTTCTAAACTACTAATGACAAATGGGGGCGAAATAATTGCATCATACCCAAGCACCACTGACCCTCGCTACGCTACTGATCCGGATGAAATAATTGGACATTTAAGGGATGACTAAATTTTTAAAAATGAAACATTAAATCCTATATTGTTATTATTTAAAGGATAACTAAGTTTTAAAAAAATGAAACTCTAAATCCTATATTGTTAAGAGGTTATAACATTATGAGTTTATCGCATTGTGATTCTAAATCCGATTTCTTTCAAAATACCTCGCTTCGTAACAGGTTCAAATATGTTCTACAGTTTATAGGTTAGTGAAAGAGTTGCTGGTTAAATGTGTTAAAATTGTCCTCCTCTACTGTATTTCCTGTACTTTATTTCCTACTATTTCCTTGTTATAATCTTTGCTAATATGGATCACTGTTACGTACGTTACTGTATTATCTTTTTTTCGTGCACTGAAGAAAATTATATACGTGTTTTAGAAAAGTATTTCTTCTTATGGTTGATTTGATACATAATTTCAGTGTAAGAACCATATACTAAATTTTTTCCAATTAGTTCATTTTGTATTCGAGTTATCATATTCGCATTTTATATATTTGAATGGTTTAAAGAAATGAAAAAGAAACGCGAAATTGATTACTTTTTCTAAATTACCGATTGTGCAAGTGATTTTCTGGGGTACTGAAAATATTATATCAATGCAAACAAATTTTACTTTCCATCATTATATATATAATTATTTTTATAGATAATACTTTTTTCTATCAAAAGCAAAATACCGCAATTTTTTGTTTAAAGTGGTTAAGGTTTAAGCCAGTAAAGAATGAAGCACACGAACTTTCAAACGAAGTTGCCTTAAATCAAGATATTTATTTGTATAAAATAAGTTAAAAGTGGGGAAAACATTGTTATAATTCCCAAAACCTTAATAAAGATAGTAATTTTTGAATACTCATGTAGTTTTCCGTGTCTTTCTATCGTGAATAATTTGCAGCAATTAATGTTGAATAACAGAATTATGAATAACTCTAATAGTTAATAACAGAATTAGGGATGGAACGAATAATAATTTGGCCGCATAGCCGTTCAGTCAAATTTCAGACCAAATACCCAGTATTCGGCTGCTGAAAACCTACATTTAAAAATGTTTCACTTTTGATTTTGAATAAAATACTTCTCAGATTTTAAATAAAGACAGAGAATTTTTATTAGCTGCACATTTAAAAAAATATTGACACCTTGATCCATTTTTTGTAATATTTCAAATAACTTAATTCGAATAATAATTCCAGTAATAAGAAACTCTTCATTTTGGACTTGATAAATAGAAATATAAAAGGCAGTATTGCAGAACACGACAATGACAAACACAGATGAAATTTCAGTCGATAAATTAAAGTTATTAGAAGTAAATTCCTGTTTTGATAAAGAATTTCTAATATCTGGGACGGAATGTTCACTTAATTGGAGGAAAATAAAATGTGGAAAAATATCCAAGACTTGGAAATTTAGCAAGAAAACATCCTAGCTCCTAGAAACACAGTATATAGTAAGAGCTTATTTTCCTGAAGCTCGTAATATATATAGTAATAATATCAATTATAGTAAAACACACACACGCACGCACAGTAATTCTGCAATATTCTTTATTAAATATGTTTAAAACCACACTTAAAAAATATTGCTCCGAATATATTCGGCCGAATAGGTCGAATATTCATAACGTCTATAAAAAATATAATTCAAAATTAAAAACTAAATAAATGAAGTTTACAAACATGAGTTGCTTAATTTTCTTTTCCAAGTAGGATAAACAAAATTCGATACTTCATCTTTATTAGTCCCAAGGAAACATCTGAAAGTATTTACAAATCACATTTCTATTACAAATAAAAAAATCTATACAGATATATCACGCAAAAACTTCCGGCAAAGATGTACTTATGTCTCATTATAATATAAATTTTATTTGCCACGTTTATTAGACATACTTATCGACAGTTTTAATTCAACAACCTAAACCCCTTCGCATACAATGGCATGTCTGAGTCGTTGGTCGAATATCAAAATTTGTGATATTTAAATCCTCAATTAAGTCAAAGTAGAAAATTATTTCTTGTAGATAAAGTGATGTTTCATAAGTTCAAGAGTGATATTATTTGTTTGCGCCTGATACTTTTACTGCCTAAATTTTATGCCATCCATGCCATGTTTTGACTCCTTCCAAAGAGTTTTTTCAACAAAATTTGGCGTTAATACCATGAATAAGACTTAATACATTTTTATGTTAGTTTTTCGTATGTTAATTTTGCTCGCAAAAATCATCGCAAAAGTGAAAATCATATCTGGTAGATGAAGTGATGTCTCATAGCTCCCCGAATCATTTTTTAGCCACATTCGTTGGTCATCTTTATCAGCAACTTCGTCACCGAATCAGGCTGTTCTGCCCAATAAATCAGAAGGGCTTCCGCTCCATAAATCTGATACAACAGTCCGAAAACTGATAGCCGCAGAGTGCTAAGGAACCCTAAATGCTTCGAACACTCTCGTCCACCCTCGGGGAACGATAGCATCCAGAGCAGCTGACCCCCTCTCCCTCTGTCGGGCAATTTGGCAGTCCCCTGGGCCCGAGGCCCCAAATGATGCGCCTCTTGGGGCCCTCTGTTCCGTTCGTGCCCTACTCCGGGCCAGAAGCAATTTTATGTTCGGAGACACAGACGCCTCAAGACCCACAGGGGGGGTAGAGATGGAGATTGGCGAGGGTCGTGCGTAGAATGACTGATGCTGCTACTTGTAGGTTTGCTGCTTAAGGTTTGGAAAAGATATGCGACTCTTCTGTGGTTATGGAATAGTCTTGTCCCGAGATTTCCATTCCGCATGGTGAAGTTTTAATTTAGTTCTCATGATTTGGAAGGAAACCATGACATACTCAATGGAAATGGACATCAGAAATTATTTGTAAGGATGTTTCTGTGAAAGAAATAGTATTACTTTAGATTTAGAAAATTAGACAAAGTTATACAAAAATAATGTTATAAAATACATCAAGAGACCTATCTAACATGAATTCTTATTCAATCTACAGAATTTCTAGAAATTTCATTCAAGAAATCTATGACTTTCGATAACTTTTTACAATTTGTAGGAATAATTGTATATGATATGAAAGGATGGATATCTACCACTCTTCGGTATTAAACAATTCATTTTTAACGCAGAACAAAAATATGAGGTATTTACTTATGGGTTTAATATAAAAACGTTCTAAAATAAACAAGATGTCTTATTTGAATTTACCTTCTGCTTTTACTGTCAAATACAGCTTATAAACTTGGAAACTTCAAAAAGTTCATGGCATTATATTTATTTAGAACACTTGTAGAATCAGGAAGTTTACCAAAATATTTATAAAAAATTGGAACAAGATAATAACGAACTAAACATTCTCGACAAATTTTCAATTCGCAAAATCCATGGGCATTTCAAAACTGAATATCGGTTTTACTGCTTTTGTACGCTTTTATTCAACTTCACTTCTTTCATGTTTGTGAAGATGGAATTTGTAGTCGATTTTTCACTTACTTCCTGTTGTGTCAGAGTTTTAAAACTTTTTTATACTTGTCTATTCTTGATGACAATGTGCTATTTTAAAATTTTCAGAGTATGATTATGAGTTGTTGTTGTTTCATGTCCCCCTGGTCCAAATACTAGACCAGGTCCATGATACCATGTCGCTCTAACAGTACCACAAGTCCAGTTTCCCCCTCACTCCACAGCTGCCTCGCAGAGGTGCCAATACAGTCAATGACATGAGCAGGAGAAGCAGGACAGGAACAAGGGCAAGAGGAATAAGTCTTTGCTTTGTCGACGAATTTTAAGCTTTTGATATGGCCACTACGAAGTCTGGCCATTGCAGTCTGATGATTATGAGTTAATTGATTAATATTGTTAAATTTTGATTCGATATCAGTGGCGCCACATGGCAGTGAATTTGTGAAAAAAATGATTCCAAAATTCCATAATATTTAAAATAATCAATTATAAATTAAAGACTGCAAAGTAGAAATTAATTCAGATGAAAAATTTCTACTTTTTAACAGGTATGCTAATAAAAGTGAGTTTTTAAAAACTGTTTTTATTTATATTTGTTTCTAAAAAATTAATAGTTACATAATTTTCCTTAGAATCCTCCCTTTTTATTAAAATTTCGAGTTGTTTATGTTTAATTTCATTATAAGATGGACCTGCATGTGCAGAAAAAGTTATTAATTACTTTCAATGCGCGGAATTTTATCTGTTTATTAAAATATTAAAGCATATTTATAAATTTCATGAAATGTAAATTACAGAAAGGCACAAATTCTCAGATTCCCAGTCCAACTAGATCCGGAAAACTCCCTTGCAGAGTTGATTCCACACTAAGGTGAAACATTTGTAACTTGAACAAGCTCCCTGGAGTGGAGGAATTTTACTCTTTATACAGAAACTATTCGCACATTTTTTTGAATGATTTTGACGCAATATAAATCAAGCTTTCACATAAATGCTTTCCCTTTAAATGTTCTATTTGATTGTCTTGGTTCTTAACCAGCATTTGATATTTTAATTTTCCCATTTTTCTTCCATGCTTTCCAAACTCCTGTAATACGAGGATGGATCCAAAAAAAAGTTTACAAGGGTAATAAAAAATTATTTATTCGCAATAGACAGAAAATACAAAAGGGAATTAAGAGGCACACTGGCTGATAACTTTTCCACATAATCACCAAATCTATTTAGGCATTTATCTAGACGCAGGGCCAACTTGTTTAACCAGGGTTGGTAGAAATCAGGTTCCTTCCCATTGAGCCAGTTTTGGCAGCTGGTTTCACATCACTTCCTGAAGAGAACCTTGTGCCAGATAAGTGTTTGGAACCCAGATTGAGTACCAGTTTTGGGCTGTATGGGGGTGGCTCCAGACTTCCCATTTGAACTTTTGCAGCAATTCTTGAGTTTTGGGAGCAGCATGGGTATTGTCATGCAGGAGGTTGACACCATCATTCAACATGCCAGGGCGTTTGTATCGGATGGCTTCACGATGGTCCTGTGACTATTTCCTTTTTCCGGAATTGAAGGAACACTTATCTGGAACAAGGTTCTCTTCAAATGGTGATGTGAAAACGGCTGCCAAGAACTGACTCAATGCGCAGGACGTGATTTCTACCAAGCCGGGTAAAACAAGTTGGTGCTGCGTTCAGATAAATGCCTAAATAGATTTGGCGATTGTGTGGAAAAGTGAGCCAGTTCTGATCGGCAAGTATGTATCTTAATTCCCTTTTATATTTTCTGTCTAATGTTTATAAATACTTTTTTATTAACCTTGTAAGCCTATTTTGGATCCATCCTGATAGTTTTAAGTCTGCGATTGTTCATTGCTCTGTTCAATTGTCAAAACGTATAGTAATTTAGAAAAAAGGAAGATAAAAATATTGTATTGATAGTGGTTTCATACTCATTTTTCCCCAAAAAATTTAAAATATTATTTAGAGGCATGGTTGTTTGTTTTGTCTTGATGGAGTTGTAGTGTATGATTGGGTGTGCAGGTAAAGAGATTGAGTATCTTCCATCTCTTTATCTAATTTCTTCTTTAATTTTCGGCAATAAAATATTATTTTAAAAATATGAAAGAACGATTTTTAAGATTTTTCTTCTTTCCTAATATTGATTTTTTTTATTATCCTATGAAAGAACGAGAAGAACCATAAATCTTTTACCAAAACTTACTTTAAATTCTTTGAACCTAGATTTGCAATTTTTTCCTTCTCCTTTATGGTAATACGGTGGAACAAAAAAAAAAACTTTGATGGCAAACTTTTAAAAATTTGATGGCAATCAGAACATATCTTGAGGTGCCGCAAGTACTATATAGTTTCATAAATTTGAAAACTTTTTCTCTATTTCAATCTCTTTCTCTAATTTCTTATTTATAGTATTAAAGCCCAAAATCAAATATTTTGTATTTTTTATTCCTTTTCTTAACGGAACAATCGTTGTTAGAGGGTAAAACATATTGTGAGTATATAAAAATATTAATTATTAGCTCAAAGTCTGCAAGAAATCGGCTCTAAAAAAATAAAACATGCTGTTTTCTAATCTGGCAATTATTGCCCTGTTATACTTTTAACTGATGTAAAACGCTTACAAGTAATTTATGTATCCTCGTTATTTCCATAAACAACTGAGACTGGGAATTATAAGTTGGAGGGGGCAAAAAATTTATCGACAGCTCAAAGTATGTAGGAGTTTAAAAGTAGACAAAAAATTTAAAAATTTAGCTACAAAATTAAGTGGCTTCGGCGGATTCGTTTGCTTTTTTTATAATTCTTAGTTTTAGGGAGCTAAAATGAATTAAAATTTACTTTCTCTCTCGGTGTGCGGGAAGGAACATCTCCCTACTCGCCGCCACTGATTAATATTATGCAACAAAATGTATTTTGTGTTTTGCCAATGAAGGATAATGAATATAATTAACTTTATTGTTCGTTATTCTAGTATTTGTGTATTGCTTGTATTTTGATTTATAATTGCACATGAAATTGTGTATTCATATTGTTATTTATTTTTATCGTGAAACTGTGTATTCATATTGTTATTTTTTTATCGTGAAATATTATATTTCAACCAAGAGAGAAGGTTTAGCACTGTGAAATGATATTCGCTAGATATGCGTGCTCTTTCGTGATAAAAAAATGCAATCTTTTTTATTCTTTATGGCTTTTTTTCTTATGTTATAGGACAGTAATAATTGTTATATTTTTCTTATATATGAGTGAAAAATGTTCGTTCATGTTGGATAGTTGCAATATTCCCCCCCCCCCCCCCCCCCGTGATTCAAAGCAGTTGATGGACAAGACACCTAGACTCAGTAGAAGATCCCTTCGCCCGATATTTTTTGGGGAACAAAATCAGTATCACAGTAGGTGGCTTCAAATCCTTCTATTCTATCCATATCTTCTGTGGATTGTGGATTCATGTAATCGATATTACTTTCAGCATGTCTTTTCAGTATTTCTGTTGTAAAAATAGCATTGTGAGAGATATTTGTTTCCCAATGGCATAGCAATGAAGGTCAGAGGTAAAGTTGTCCCCAGCGCCATGGAGACTAATCTTCAGTAATTTTTTGCCACTTTTGTAAGCCCAATATGTCGGTGCAAAAAAATGCGTTTTCACTGGGCGCCATATACACGTTCTAAGGCACTAATGGTCACCAGGGGCGAAAAAGTTACATTAACACCCGGACGCTATTTACCCTCAATACTTCACTGCTATTTCTTCAGCCTCTCTTCTCTAAATCTTGCACATACATAGAAAAATTATTACAATCTTCAAAAGATTTAACCTTTAGATTTTGTGAATTTTCACGTTGTAGACTTTCCTGAGTCCAAAAGAAACATTTTTGGAATTGGGACTATCTGTTTAGTGAACATAATTTTAAAAAATACAACGAACAAAAATAATGATATTTAGTATTTATGCCAAAATTGTATATCTGTATCAAATTTCGGATCAGATTCGTCAAAGAGAGAAGGTTATTTTATAAACAAATGCTCAATATTCTATCCTTAACGGTAAAAGTAATAAAAAAATGACCTATATTTGCAAAGATATTTTAACATTCCCCTTTTTACTCGAATCTAAGGAAAATATATACATTTATTACTGTTCTTTTTATGTCGATAGTTCAAGAAAAATATGGACTGTAAAAGAAAATAAAGATTAAATTTATTGAACTGGCAAGAACTCACTCCACAAACAAATATCATCTAAACATACCAAACATTCTCCCCGTTAATTTTATTCATTATAGGTTCATTGGTAGAACATAAAATACATTTTGTTGTACAACAGTAATAACAAGGATGCATAAAGTACTTGTAAGCTTTCTTCGCCAGTTAAAAGTATAACACGGAAACAGTTCAAGGTTAGAAAATAGAATAATTTCTTTTTATTCATAGTAGATTTCCTGCACATTTTTGTCTAATAATTAATATTTTTAGATATTCACAATAGGTTTGAGACCCCTAAAAACATTTTTCTTTTAATAAAAAGTACAAAATATTTGATTGATTGGAAATAAGGAATTAGAGAAAAAGTTTGAAATAGAGCAAAATTTTTCAAATTTATGAAAATTTATCGTACTTGTGGCACCTCAAGACACGTTTCGATTGCTATCAAATTTTATTTTTGACTGTTTTGCATAAAAAGGCAACTTTTCCGCACTATTACAATTTAAAAAGAGAAAAAATAATGTTTTTTTTTCGTTCTACCCTAATAGATATTTCTTCATTACAATCGCTTAGATAAGTCGAAATTTGTTCGAATATGGCAACGTTTTTTCATTTTTAAGCTTATAATCGAGTCTACATGTCTAAGAAAATGACGATTAAAACTATATCTTTTGGGTTTTTTTTTAAAGATTCAAATCAAAACTTATTATTTTAGTTTTAGCTGAAGCTGAGTAATTTAATGACTTTTAAGCAGTTCTTTAATTTGGTAGAGTTTATTTTAAAATCAGAAGTAATATCTTAGATATATTGACAAAAATTCTCTTCTTTTTTTTATAAAAACGGTATTTATTTATTGCAGATTGTAAATTTTTATGTGTTTTTCCTTTATTAATAATAAAAAACTTATTATGCTTTTAGAAACAATGGTTCTATAGCTCCTTCGGCGTTACTGAGTAACAAAATAGGAATATTTCTTTTCGGAGAAAAAAGCCCGAAACGCAGCCTTCTGACCTTTTTTATTTACAAGAGCCATTTTATAATTAAAGAAAACGTGTAGTGTAATATGATAATTTGAATAATGAGCAAATAATTGCTTGAAAGATAAAATTGTTTTAAACCAAGTTATGCTTACACGTTTCATTAAAAGTGTTTTAAAATATACAAAGAGCCTCTGTACAAATATGTTTCTGAAATTATTTAAATGTGTAAAAAATTTAACAGAATATAAAATTTGCTGTAAGTCTCGGTTTAGATTAAAATTTTTTGAAAAATTAATTTGCTGTTTTATCCGTATGATCCAAAAAATTTCAAATAATTTTTATCAGAATAAAAAATATAGACTGTGAATTCTCCGGTCCTTCTATTCCAGAAATATTGAGTTTTTTTTTCATCATTGCATACACCAATAAAGCCTTAGGCGATTCTCTAGTCAGAAGAGCAAAAACATATAACAGACACACATAATAGCCATTAAATGTCTCTCACTACAGCATTACGTATTTATAAGGGATCCCACACAAATCGTCTGTACATCTCCTACTCATTCTATTAATACTCCACCCCATTTGAGGCAATAACCGCTCTTTAGCATTCGTCCCTCTGAGGTGCATTACGGCTCCACAAGTTTCCACCATCCGATCCTTCGGTCCACCCCACCATCCATCTACTCTACCCTGACACCACTTCTGACGACAAACATTTTTGGGAGGTAAGGCGATACCCACCCTGATGTGTGGGACGTGACAGCAACCACGAGTTCCGACTCCATTTTCCATCAGATTTTGATATTTACCCCTGTCTGGTGCCCCCGCTTATGGTGGTCCCCCCCCGACGTTTGTTGTATTAGTATTATCATTATATTCCCCCACTTTTTGTTGTTGTCTGCTGCTTGCTGTCTCTGTTTCTGCAGTGCTTGCTTGGGGTTTCCTGTTTCGCTGAAAGTGGATTGTTGCAGGGTAATGCCTCGGTTTCGATGGATGTTTTTTGGTTTATATTATTATTCTTTTTTTCTTATTCCCCTTCGGTGGCTGGTTGTTTTTCTTTTCACCGAGTGTAGTGCTTCGTTTTTCCTCTCCCCCCGCTCCTTACAGTGGGGGTGTCTGCTGCGCGAGTGAAGTTGGGTGTTAGGTTGCGTGTGTTCTGGAATGTGATCGGCCACTTTCGGCAAATTGGATTTAGATCTGTGCTCTTAGTTTTCCCTGCTCTCAAAATGGACAAGGGAGTTGGGTATTGTAATGCGGGTCACATGCAGTGATTCACTGAGTTCGAAACCGATCTCAGTTCTCTTTTGCATAGCTTTCATCACCATGAATGATTTAATTTTCTTCCCATTGCATTTTATTCCCTTTAATCGGTATCTTTCGAATTTTTTTAAAAAATTTTTAAAAGCCAGGTTTTTGCCATCATATTTAAATTTCACGGATTTTACAGTATTATTTACTGCGTCCTGTCTTTTGTACCTCTGACCATGTGTTTGCCGCAGCATGGCCAAATCTATCCCTTGTACGATAAAACCCAAATTAACGACAAAGACCCGGTATTATCTGGTCAGGAACCTCACATTGTATCAGGGTTAACTTTTCCTGATATAGGATGAATTTTGTACTGATCCTGCAAACCTTAAGTGGAGGTTAATTGTGTTCGATACATGCTAAAGCTTTTTCTGTGCTTCACTAAAGCAAATCCGGTAAATTCTGTACTTTCAAACCTCGTAAACCTCTGTGATTGAACTACCTCCAATTTTAATTTTTTATTTGCATTTTCTGAACTATATAATTAATATTTTCAAGACGGGCGCTACAGATGCTGAGCTGACAGGATTTTTTACCATTGGTTACGGGTTAGTACAACTGATGCCCTGCTAGACAATTAAAACTTCATATTATCCTGTTTAACTGCTGATCTAGAGATTTTCTTTTTTCCAGATGTGGGTTACTTTTCTCAGAAAAGCCTCCAGGAAGTCTGAATACTACCACATATAGGAGCTAAGGTTAGACTAATGCCATTGGTATTACATATGTACTTAGGGTAGCTTTGACCAACATAAAATACCAAATTCCCCATTTATCATGAGTGAAAGATTCATGAGCTTGGCCAGATTTTCTTGACCAACAGGGATTAAAATAATTCCTATTATAAAACTAGATCTAAAGTTTCTTTCCAATAACACTTGCATTCAAAACTAACCCTCAAAATAGTTAAATGTAGTTAATTTTGGTAGCATGAGATTGCGGAAAGATCACTAAACACTTAGATTTTTTTTAAAAATATTATTGTTAAAAGACTGTTGAGCTTTACTAATAATAAAAAATCCCTTTTAGGCAAGCTTGAAGGCAAAGGTAGATTCCTTTACGTTAATGTTACAAAAGTAGTGAAATTTTACATATTGATCAATACAGACATAGCCAATGACTTTATTGTTTCTACACATTGCAATATTTACGCTGTGATTCTGTTTTCTCTTGACATTTAATTTTTTACTATATCAAGGTTTTGTCATTCCATTTTTCATTCCAAAAAGTTATGATAGATTTATCGGTCAGTACATTGGTCAATTTTTTTATATCTCAACACATAATCATTCAACAGGTAGGAGTCATAAAGAAATAAACATCTCAGCAGTGCAAATATCTCCTAGATAACATTAAGCCAGTCTATCTGTAACAGTAACAAGAAATTGACTCTTGACACGAATGAAGTAAGACTCTAGATATAAAAATTAATTTATTTAATCTAGGTTACAATATAATTGTGCGAACATTACTTTGTCATATGGTAAAATCACACGACATGAAAACACTTAAATACTACTAAAATGGGCTCATTTAGAGAACTCCCTGGTTACAGAGATAATAGTCACTAAATTCTTAACATATAAGAGAATAAAATTATTAAACATTGTGTGTGGCAAATTTAATACGTGTTTTTAAAGCATAGGATATAAATGCAGCCAATTTGAACAGTAAATTTAAATCTCCATCGACGGTTAAAACCAAATACTCAGGCAGAAAATCCCAAACAATTTTAAAGTTAAGGAGATATTTTTCAATAGTAAAAAGGATAAAGGAAACTCTTATTTAAATATCTATCGTTTTTGGCTACTTTATATTGATTTTATTAAACAAATCATGGTCCCGCCATGTTTAGTTAAATATCAAATTAAAGTATTCTGTCAAAAAACCTATTATCAAATTAACTATTAAAATTATTTGATTAATTAAAATTAACTATTTACTTAATAAAGGTTAAAAATTAATTGTTACAAAACTTCACTAAAACCTTTTTCATGGCTCATACTATATGCCAGTAATATTTATCTAATAATTATATTAATTTAAATAAAAGTCACTGTGGCTATGTATGTATGTTCCACATCTCCTCCTAAACCACTGGACTGATTTCAATCAAACTTTTCAAACTTTTTATTTAAGAAAAGAGAAAGGTCACCTTCAACTTTTCAAAGCCTAAAAGATGCTTAAAATATCACTTAATTAAAAATTAAGCAAGGCGTTTTTCCGCGATGTCTTTCATTTCCATAAATTTGTTTCTCGGATTTTAATATTTTTTTCCAAATTAATTTTAAACTGTATTCGTAGCAATATTCTTGTTGATCAAAAATAATAAGAAAAACTGTTTCCTGAAGGAAGAATGCTAAAAGAAAATTTTAAAAGTAGACGATTTAACAATTTATATCGGGACCAGCTATTGATTTATTTTCACGCCTTAAATTAATGAATAATTAAATAGTTAATTTAATTGTTTCAAAATATTCATTAAAACCTTTCATTGACTTTAGTAATTGTTAACAAAATATGAAGTACCTATATAACAAATAATAACGTATGAAAAAAACGAATGTTTTTAAAAATCGTCTGGTTGAATTGATATTCTCGTTTTAATTGAAAGCGTTTTAGATCAGAAAAGGAATTTGTGTATTATAATATTTATACAATAGTAATTTTTACATTGAAAATATTAAGCATGAAAACATTTTAATCCGGAGCAAAGCCAGGTATATCAATTAACAGTTATAATTAACAAAATTTGACAAAGTTATTAACTATAAATTAATTAGTCATAAATTAATTATATATTATACCGTATAAAAAGTGAAAGTGAATGCGGTTGATGGGAACTCATAACTTCTAAGTAATTCTTGCTGTCAAAAAACTTTCAATATAAAAGTAGTTTGTTATGATAAGGTGATAATTCCCCTAATTGAAATTTTCTTTTTATCTTCAATCTTAACGAAGCTATGGGAAAATGATAAATTGGGGGGGGGGTATTGAATATCGATTTTCAGCTCATAACTTATAAGCAATTCTAGCAGAGAAAAAACTTTTAGTATGAAAGTTGTTCATTATCATAAGGTGATAATCTGCCCAATTGAAAATTTTTTCTATATCTTAGTCGTAACAGAGCTATGGGGAAATGATAAGGGGAGGGGATTGAAAACGGCTTTAGCTCATAACCCAAGGGCTATCAAAAAAGTTTCACCACAAAGTTGTTTGTTGTGATGAGGCAGCTGCCTAATTTGAATTCTTTCTTTCATCTTGAATGTAAGGAATTATGGGGATATGAAATTTTCAGTCTCACCATTTCCAATTCCCCTTTGAGCTGAGCCCATCTAGAACTGGCCGAGGATTTCTGTCTATCCTGGCAACATATCCACGGCCAGTTGGCTAAATCTTAATCAAAATTACTCTAGTTATCGTACTTACAAAATAACACGGGCCAAAGCATTATGTATATACTTTTCTAATAATGATAAGGAAAGAACATTTTGCCTCTATTCTCAAGGCATTGGAGCTAAGAAAGGGGTGGGAAGAACTGCAAATGACGAGAGCTTTTCCAACAAGTTAAAATACGCTTAGTTAAAACGTAATTCTTTAAGTTAGGGGAGAGGAGGGGAAGGGTGGGAAAATCACCTTGCTTCCATAACTTTAAGCAATTGTAGCTATCGAAAAAGTTTAAATAAAAATTATCTGTTATGATAAGGCAATCAATTCGCCTAATTTGAATTTTCTTTCTATTACTTCAAAGGAATTATGGGAAAATGAAAATTTCCACCCCCTTTGAGCTGGATAGCCCATCTACGAACGAACTCGACCGGGAGGATTTCTACTGTCCCACAGCCTATCCCAAGCTGGTTAAATTTCAAATTACCCAGTTATCGTTCACAGATAACATGGAAAAAGTATTGATAAGATATATATATATATATATATATATATATATATATATATATATATATATATATATATATATATATAAACTTTTTAACGAAGGGTGTTAGTTCTAGGGGTCATGATCGATGAAGATCTGCAGAAATGTTCCGAAAGTCGTGTCATGAGAACCATTGCAATAGGTAGAGTTCTTATAAGGAATCTACCTAAAAGCGAGTCTGTGTCCGTTGGCGTTCCACAGGACTTATAGATACCAAATTTGGCTTAAATATGCCAAGTGAGCACAGTCTTGCCCTGATTATAAAAATTCATTGTATGGAAACTTTCATAATTAGACATATGTTTATTTGAAAACATTGTAAGTACTGCCATAAAGTTTTTTAATAAGACCACGCATTTCAGTAGATTTCACCGTGTGTCCCTTTGGTAGCACAGAGAATGTCGAAGCGGTATTATAGTTCTTGTTCTTTAAAAGGTCGCCTGTAACGGTATACACAACATCTTTTAACCAAGCCTTCAGTTCATCAACTTGTGTGGCAAAATTTCTGTTCTTGATATAGCCCCAAAAGAAAAATACCTAGAGGAGTAAGGAGGATTCAAGCGATTTCGTTTATTCCTCCATTAATATTTAATTCCGCGCACCACAATTAAGTCCACAAGTACTACTATGTATTAAGATTTTGACAGTTATTTGTGCAATAGAACAAACCGTTCTATTGCAGAAAAAACAGTTAAAAGTGAACTATCCAATGGCACTAAAATTACATTATTACATTAAACGCTTATTTTGTTATGAATTTTTAAAATCAGGACAAACTCTCATCCTATACTTTGGAGGGTGGGAATGGACATGTTGAAGTGATTTTAATTAATTTAAAATTAAACAAAATCTTGGCACCTTTTTTCAATAACTTCCCGAAATATTCTCACAAAAAATAATTTTAGCACCATTATAAAATTCAAAATTTTTTCTTTTTAATGATGCGAATTTAGTTGTGGTCCAATTTTTTCCATAATTTTAACAAGTTATTAACAGTAATTTTTTGAATAATTTGCAACAATGTAAATATTTAAATGTGTGTCTCTCTTCCATTCTTGAAAGCTTAGTTAATATCCTAAATGGATTTCACTTTCTTTTTTTATTTCATCAGTGTTTCGAAGAACTCTGTAAACAATGTCCTCTAAGATAGAAAAAAAATTAGGAAATGTGTCCAATAAGATGAAAGATTATTTTTGCTAATCTTTATATTGTTTTATAGGCATGCTTTATTCAACTAACATGTTGCTGGATGTAAATTGTGTCGTAACAATTTAATATTAAAATCAACTGTATAATTAACACGAATAATACAAATGCGAAATTGGCGCGGACAATATTAAATTAGTAGTTAAATGACATGGTCAATTACTTGACTCCACTAGGGACGTTCATGTAGACAATGAAAGAATAAGTGCAAGACTATTGAAAAACACAGTTTCAACGCTTATCTCAATTTGAAGAACTTACTTTTTTACGGGCACCTTGAATATCAAACTATGTATAATGGATTCCATTTAAATTAAACAAAATCAGTACTCACTGCTAATAATTCAATGCTGGTCCCTGAAGGCGGCTAGTTATATATGAACTTGAAACCATGAAACATAAAAATACAATACGTTCAAGAGTGAACAGCGTTTGCACGGCTTCTTCATCACCTATTCTGGAAGTGACTCAAAATCACAAAAATTACACTAATTAACATGCAACAATTGTTTTGTTTCCAGCCACTGAAGTTTCACAAAATTAAGGCAGCAAACGGTATAATACCGAACGAAAATACTTCAAATGAGAAGAATATGCATTGTTTCACTTGTCTTCCTGTTTGGAGGGGAAAAAATGCCTCCAGTAAAAGTTTGTATCTGCACAAAATGGCAGCAGCAAAACTTCAGTTACTGCGTGTGTCTGATGAAAATGCTAACTTTTATGTTGCAGAGATTTATTTAAAAACTTAAAACAACGGGAATGAACATGAAGTTTGAAATTACATTTTAGAACAGGTTTGAGGGAAAAAAATAGTATGAAAGAGTCTTGCAGAGAATCAACAAAGGCCTACTTCAAGCTATTTTGAACGAAGCATTTATTCAAGGAATAAAAATACTGCATTAGCATATATAGTTCTGAAATGTCTTTTCGAAGGTTTTTACTTCCTAGAATGTCAACAGCTGTGGGAAAACAAGCAGGTGGTTCACAACATTCTTCATTTCCCTGCCTGGAAATGCGCAAAATTGCCCTCCACCTTGTGTTCCTCAGCATTTTAGATTTTATATACAGCACAAAAGTAACAATGTAACTTTGCATAAAATAAAATTTCTTAGACAACGCAGACAGAAAATAATCAGGCTGAAATCAACTAGACGCATTCGCTTAAGTTTTATCTTTTTAGCTGCTTAAAACGACGAAAACAAATTATATGTCATAAAAATATAATTCATCTACTACCTCGTCAAACTGTTTCCATTTTTATCATCAACTACAACTATTATTAAATATGCCACTGTTTTGCGAATAAGACTGGCAAGACTAGGTGAAACATATTTGTCAATAGAAACTCTAAATCTGCAACCAAGAAAGTCTACAAAATTGTCTTTGCATTATTAACAACTTTATATTTTTCAAAACTCAAACTTAAGTGATTTTAACAATAATGCAAGATGCATAACGTGGCGCTATATACATATACGTATTTTTATGGTAATGAGCAGAATATTACGGACTTGACGCAATAGGAAGCCTAAAAAAACATCAATTGTTGTACTGATATATTGTTGCATTTAGGACAGATACGGTGTGTAAGGCCAAGGACACTTATTGCCTGAAATGTGCTGAAAAAGCTGTGGGAGTGTTCTTCCGTCATCTTTCTCGTATAATATGGCGAATTTAACATTTAACTTCATATTATAGCATCGTGTACGCTTTTTGGAACAGTTCCTCTTCTAAATGACCGATTTGGTTAAATTTGATAGAAATATACAATTTTTATGTTAAGGCAGCATACCAAATTCTAATAGAGTAGCTTGCAGTGGCTTTGAGTTATTGTGTTCTCATATTGGCGACATTAAAAGAGAATTTTAAAATGGCTTTCCCGCGCTCAAAGTCTAAAACGTAGTCTTCATCAAAATCTCATGGTCGAATTTCTTGACGATTACAAGACTTTCTTCTTGTCTCCTTCGTATACGGAAAAGTATATTTTATCGACAGTACAGAAGAAAGAATTCTTATTGGCAATACTGAGATTCTTCAATTAGAGATATAGGATTAGCAAGGGTACATGATCTCGAGTGATAATGTATATTCCCCTAACTTCGTCATATTTAGTTCTTTTAACTT
>BGPR01004548.1:3853-64569 GCA_013235015.1 Araneus ventricosus | reverse complement strand
ATTTCGCTTCCCTGCTATGTTAGTTTTAAAGTTGGAAAGAGAGATTTACAGAGGCGCGTTTAGAATGCCGGGGTGGGTGGTTGTAATTTTCATTCCCTCACATCTCTTTTACGATTGAAGATAGGAATATAATATAAATTACATGAATTATCGTCACATCATAATACACATCTTTCGTAACGAAAGGTTTTTGGTACCAGCAATTGTTTAAACTTAATGGCTGAAAAGTGATTTCCAGCCCCTAACATCGACTTCTTTCTAACCTATGCCAAATGGCACCTCGTTAATGCGCTCTAATCAGTTGTATTATCTTCCACCTTCTTTAATCATCATACCTCTAACTCTTATGAAATTAGAGGCGGTTATAGCGGAGGAGGAGAAATTGTCTTCTCACGAAATATTCGGTTAGACAGAATCTACCTACGCCTTCTGACTAGCCTACAGGAATTTTTTTTTGCACTTTCCATGGCTGGCTGCTGGGGCTTATACATACTCTTATCCCCACACTCAATAGGAACAATACTAACCCAAGAAAAAAAAATATTTCACGTGTTTTGTAACTCATTTGATTTCTCAAGAATGATACAAAACGCATGAAATATATCTTTAACTAGTTCCCAAATAAATACACTTTCAGCAATCACCTTTATTTCTTTCATCGAAAAACTAATTCCACAGCTGTAAGTCGCCTCTAGCCCATTTTAATTCCATCTGCACTTGTTTCAGCACTGTTTTGATGTGCTCACTTTTTTTTCTGGGATTGTTGTAAAAAGCGGAGAGTAACAATTTACGATTCTTGACACAAAGGGACATCAATTTAAACGACTTCGAATCTCTCCCTCGTAAAGAATGGAAAAGAAACTCCCTTTCACGATTTGATCATTCGCTGTTTTATTGCAAAATATCTACATGAATACAAAAGCCCGAGCACTGAGCAATCGGTTTTCAGACTTTTGTTCCTTTATGCAGCTTTAGGTTGTTTTAAAGGGATGAAGATGTGCTGTAAAAATGCAACTAGACGAGCAATTTCTAAATGGCGAAAGAAAAATATTTTTATCTTTTGTACTAAAAGAGTAACAGCTTTAAATTTCCTTTCTTTTTTTCTATCTGCGTAGAATGATGCAGACAGTGATTTAGTTCTTCAGATTTAACGATTTTCCGTAAATGTTTAAATTTAAAATTAATTTTTACATTATTTTCTTCTGCGCATATGCTTATTTTTGAATTAATTTATGAATTTCTAATTCTGTACGGTAAAGAATAACAATTAATTTTGTCGGAACTGTGCCAAGAAATTTTATTTGTAATACATTAACCTTTTTATTAATGATCTTTCCTTCATATGCAGGGTGGTAACGCTACCGTACCTTAAAATTACCTGATTTTCACTACCCTGGATGAGCATATCTGTGGGAAACTCCTGTGGATAATTTCAAAAACAATATGGTATCTTTTCCTTCTTCTAGCTCCAGAGGCCCTAGTAAGGTACAATATGGATATCTTTATCGCACTTTTGTTCTGTACGTCAACCTATTTTTTCTTCCATTTTTCTGTAAAGGGAGGGGAAAACTGACTTTCATATTTCTTTGTTTGAATACCGTTTAAGATGATACCAAGAGTATTTCGTGTAGCCTAAGGTTAAAGGTTGATGTGCTTATTTGTATAGGAAGTGAGTTAGACCACAGTTTTATACTATGGGAAGTTTTGAGTCTGTAATGTCTGTGTAATAATTTTATTAGAAGAAAATGTAGTGAATAATCTGCGTCGTAAAATGTATCAAGAGTGAACCATCTGTTTACCAGAATTCTATCAAGGAAGACACCACTTCTCGAGAATAATGTAAAGGCTCTCCATACATCTATAAGTACAATCCTTCAGTGACCTCTGAAACATTTAATAAATCCATAGCATAACAAATTTTTGTAGAAAGATCAGGTAAATTTCACGAGTCATGATTTTCTTATAGAAGAAAGGTCTAGTTAATCCAAATGCTGACAAGTTACTCTAGAAACTTAACACCTGAACAACTAATAAATTCACATTCTGTTTCATTACCTTCGAGGATAATTAGTTACCAAGGAAATTATGATTATGGGGATTAACTTAAACATTTAGTTTATATAAAAAAATTATATTAAGTTAGCAATTGTGATTACAAAAAATACAGCCTCTAGATGACGTGCAGCCATGTTTTTGGGTGATTTTGGATGCTTATCGTATGCCTGGTCTACCCTTTCATTTTTGACAGATATTTTTGAAACACCCTGTATTTATGAATATAGCTGCGCTTAAGCAAAACGTTACATACAAATTTCACGTGCCGCATATTTTCAAAATTATTTATTGCATTATAAATCCTCTGCTACCTAACGGATTATAGTTAGTTCATTTTTGTACGGCACTCCAAAGCACAATTAGTTATAGTTTTCATAACTGGTGAATAAAAATCTGTAAAATGGTGATTGCCTGCTGTATAACTGCGTTCAATTAATTCTATATGATACATATATTTTTTTATTATCAATTAAGAAATTATTTTTCTATCATAAATTGCTGCTGCGAAAAGTTTCCTTGGTAACCAACGGAAAAAATGATGGAAATAATTCAGATTTCAGACTGATGTCAATATAAGGCCTTTGAAAACAATTAAATTCCACTTCTACAGAAAGAAACCCTGTGATCTTAGCAAAGTTATTCAAACTTACAGATGTATTCATTAATGCTAATGTCAGCGAATAGAATTTTGCTCACAATCAAGGTTTTGCGATTTTCCCAAATTAGCTTTATGTGGTATTTTTTAAGGTAAACAAAATAGAAATTTTTAGATTTTCATCTTTTCTGCAAAAAAAAAGTTGCATTTTTTAAAAATGTTTTTCATTGGGTTTATTCTAAATCCTGCACTTGTGTGTTTGGTATATTTATTTTCAAAATATATACAGCTTTTACGTGATGTGCTGGAATCTCAAAATTATGTTGCGTTTTAAAATTGTAAACGAAAAATAGCACAAAATTATGCATATTTTTAGTTATTGCGTTATTTGCACATGCATTGACCCTCAGTACAGAAAAAATATTAATAACACTTTTTATGTGCTATTGATCGCGGCATAATCAAGAATGAATTTAATCATTTAAAAGATAATATTTTGAATTTTAAAGTGGATTAAAATGTGTTCAGATCATACTTAGAAGTTATCGACGAACGCCACCAAAATTACGAAATGAAAAAAACCTCAAATGTAACTCCGTGCAATCCGTAAATTTTAATTACTGTTACAAAGCTATAAAGTTGTTTCAATGACATGCTAACCTATCCCGTCCCGTAACCTATCCAGTATAACCGTCAACCTATTTCTACTAGCTTCATGAACTTTCTGGCGATTACGTCACTTACTACGTAATGAAATCACTTCCTATTGAAAAAGTATAAAAGCAAACTCTCAAGCCAAGAAGAGTCAGTTGGATTTTGATCAGTAAGCAAGCTGGCGAGCTAATAAGAAACCTTTGAGCGCTGCGTTGAGATTTATCGGTAATCTCTGTTGTGATTTTTACAAGTGCTGTTTTAATACTTGGGATACGTTTCTTTTCTTAGAATATTTGTAAAATAAAGAGCTTTATTTTTTAAATCCTTCTTATTGGATTGCATTCACGTACACCCACAAGACAATTTTGTCACAATATCGTTAGAATGCCAAAATGTATTGCATTTTTTGAATAGAAACTGAAAATATCACCGGGATTGCAGTGAATAATTTTCTTTCTTTACTCATTTGATAATATTTTTAATTATACAGTTTCTCTGGAGGGGAAGTGGACTTTTAGTTCATATAACTTTCATGGCCACAACTTGAAAAAATACGAATATTGAGTTAAGACCGTCCCAAATATCATGAAATCATCTTCTTTGAAGTCTAACAGAACTCCTATGAAGCCTTTTATTAATATTTACATCTTAATCCACCAATTAAGCGTGTGATTACTGCATTTCAAAACCAACGAAATATTTAAAGATGTTCCTCCCAAAACTTAATTTTTCGAGCTGTGCCAATAATGCAACTTATGAAAGATAAATAAAAGCGTTATTAACACTCAAATTAAGGGCCGTACTCCCTTCTGTTTCTCGCTTATATTCATACATTTTTTACTACATTTCATAAATTGTGTTGGAATATTTTCTGTTTTATCCCAATAGAAGGACAACTGAGTTAGTTCATTACTAGTTGAGTTATATTGAATATTCAATTCGATTTTAAAGGTATCTTTCAATAATAGCTTTCAGTGAAGAAGGAAATTAATTTTTATGCTCGCGAAAATTCCTTTCTTTACTTCCACATTAATAAATATTTCTCTAATTAATTCATTAATAAATTTATCATACCATTTCAAAGAAACTACTTTTTAACGAGAGAACAATTTTTAATTTATTTTGAGAAATATTTCATAAACCCGAATGCCCCTTTTTCAACATTTGAACTTCCATTTATTATTTCCATCGCACTGCAAACAAAAGCATTACGACACGAGAATAAAATCAAACGTTTTACGTTCTTCGCATGTAAAAATACCCTTTCATCTGATTTAACTGATTTCCGACATAGATAATCTTATGAGTGGGCAATAACGGAGCTTTTAGGGCCCTTTTAATATTTTTAGTCTAAAATCCTTTTTCATCTCGGCCTTATTCGGGCTGCAAATCCATAAGTGCGAGCGCAACAGAAGAATGAAAAGTCGTAAAACTTTAGCCCCTCGTTTATCATGTATTCGGACTTTATTTTATAGGGGGTCATTTGAAGGCCTTTTTATGAGTTCCGGGGCTGTTGCAAAAATTTCGCGCGCCGAGACGCCCAAATATTTTTCCCTCGGAAGATATGTGTCCGAAATTTTCGAATGGCTTTTATTCTTATCTTGTGAGCAGTGAAAAATTCTTTTGTTTTAGTTAGTTTGAAGATTTTAGGAAATGAGAAAAATAACTACGCAGAATGTATTTTGTGATGACATAGTTTGTCATTTTGATTTCGAATGAAAGACTGCATTTTTCAAAAATGTTATATGCTGTGTATCTACATTCTCGTATATGAGAGAAAGTATTGAAATCTTTGAAAAAATTCTACCTCCAGGAATTGCTGAATCTCCACGCTCCACTATGAGTACGAAATGCACACGTTTGGAATTATGTGTTACGTCAGTGTGTATATGAGTATAGCTTTGGTGGTTATATATAAAACGCAGCAACAACATTTATTAACAACGCTTAAAAACAACATTTATTAACGAATAAAAAATGAGCACATCGCGAACAGTAACCAATATTCACAGCATTAAAGATCTTATCCTTAAAAGCAGTTTGGAATACACAATCTAAAAAAATATCCCATTCATTGAGGCATAGATGGAAACTAGGGACTTTTTTTATTAATATGTCTAAATGGTTCCATTCCTTAAAAATTCCTGTTCTTACTCCTTCTGTTTTGTTTCTTCGAATATAGATGGCGCCATAGTACTAGTGTTTCTATAAAAAATTTGCTGATTCCTTTTTCTAAAAGGAAAGCTAGCGTGGAATTGCGATAGCGCGAGGACATTTTTCTCTCTTCTTCTCTATTCTGGGCATGGGGTAAGTTTATTTTTATGATGGCTACTTTTAAAAGCCATATGGCTAATATTTTTAAATCAATCTTATTACCGTTTTTATATTTGTGTTTGGTTTTCCTCTTTCTTTTAAAATAATGCTTTTTGGTGTACAGATCTCATTTGTCTTTTGTTAGGAAATTTCGGGCTAAGAGAAGCTATATTTGACGCAATGCAAGCTTCTTACAGAAAAATTTCCCAATTATTATTTTGAATCCATTTCAAATAAAGTCCTTAACCCTTAAAAAATGGACTAGAATGGATTCTTTTTTTTTCGTTTCCCTCTGAGATTATTTTTGTTTTTGTGCTTTCTTTCAATGATATTGATTTCCACGAACAATAGCACTAATAATGATACTGACAATGAGGAACAAAATACAACATTTATAGTACTGAAGCACAGAAGGTAGAAGAAGTTGTAGTCAAGGATTGCACACTAGTTTCAGCTGCCGCACGGGAAAAAGACGCCGGCCTGGTTCCATAGTGGCTAGCGATACCTATCGCCACATGAGCACAATAACTTAAACGCAAATCAAGCTAGACGAATGAAATTTGGTAGAGGGTCTTTATGCAAAGAATACGATTCTGTATCCAATTTTGGATAAAATAAGTCGAAGAGAAGGCTGCATGTTTGTCTCTCCGTGCGTATGTGATCATTATAAATAAAAAATGCAATAACTTGATTGAAATTTCACCTGCCATTACGTCAAAATTGTAGATGTACTTCCTATTTCGGATTAAAACTGTCAAACAATAGACTGTCTTTCTGTGTGTATGTGAACACAATAATTAAAAAGCAAAACGAGCTGGACAAATGAAATTTGGTGTGTGTTCTTTACAACAGAACTGAAGATCTACCAAAAAATGTGTGGTTGCTCTAAGGGAAGAGGTACTGCTCCGAAAAGCATACTCGATTCCTTTTGGTCGTGGAGGCCGAGTGGTAAGATCTCTGCTTCGGGGCCGGGAGATTCCAGGTTCTAAACCCGATTCCACTGAAGATCCGCCATTTATGGAGCCTGATGCACGTTAAATCATACACAATAGCCAAACGTTCTCCTGCTGGTGTGGTTTGGGAAGTTTGGAGAGAGGCGTGCCAACTCAGGTGTCGTCCTCGTCATCTGCACGGTTCAAAATTGCGAGGTCCATCCTAAAATAGCCCTCGTGCTGCTTCAAGACGAGACGTTAATATAGATAACCAACTAACTAATGATTCGCTTCACTATATCAGGAAGTTGAAAAAAACTACAACGCCATACTGTGGTAGTTAATATACGAGAAACTTAAAGGAAGAAGAGCTTGCTCTTTCTAACAGAACAAGAGAGTAATGTAAGTTCAAAATACAGCCTGCTCAGAATAGAGCTGGTTTAAATATTTTATATAAGACTATCTTATATATCTGGCGTTGCTCGGGGTAGAAAAGTTTACAATTCTAAATACTTATAACACTTTAGACTTAATTAAACAGTTTTTCGCAGCAACTTCTTTCGTTGATTTTCTCTTGACCTCTCCTGTGTCTCTGACCCCTCGGCCAGCAGCTAAACTAACCTCTTCTTTTTGTCTCCGTACTTTGAACCGCTTCACACGAGTCTGACAAACCTTGGAATTCCATCTTCCCATCCCCATCATTGCTACGGAGACAGAACAAATATTTCATATCATGCTTTTTCTGGCCCCTCATTCTCTGCCTTTTTGGTGTTTGTATGTCTGACCGAAAGCACCATTCCTTCTTTCTCTCCCTAGGCTCTCTCCCTTCGGTAGGAAAAGGACTCGGTTAACCTTTCTTGACTTTACACACTGACAGTGGCGAACCTAAGGTAAGTGGCGCTTGGGCCATACTATGATTCTTTTTCTCCTTCCCCTTTTTATCATAAGAGGCTTAATTTGCGTAAGCGGCACTCTGGACCTGATATTTTTAGACTCCTTATTTTATCGGACTTTAAAAAGTGACGAAAACATATTACCGGTTTTTCAACATGGTCAGTGGCGCCCAGGGAATATGATTTCTTTTTTACCCCAGTCGTCAATTTATTACTAAGAGCAAATGGCCCTCGGGGCCTGGTATTATTTTTACACCCCCTAATCATATTTTGCTTTAAAAACTGTCATAAATGCAGAATTGTTTTGTCTCCATGCGACCTCTAAAACTGGCATTTACGGTATTTATAATTCAGTTACTTCCCGGTCGCTACGCCACTGCCCACTGATTAGGATCATTCAGAAATTTGTGAAATTTAAACGAAGCATCGAGTAATAACTAAACTAACGTCATTGGTATTTGAGTGCATATTAAAAGATACGAAATAAAAACGGAAGTTAAGTGCATGCTATGAAATAACAGCGGAAGTAAGAAGTCTACCTTGGACTCAATGACCAAAGAATGTAATATTTTCCTATCATAACTTGAAGAGTGGTAAAAAATACGTGAATAAAGGATTTGATGAGACAAGAAATTGGTTTTAATTTGATTTTATAACAATAGAATGCATTGTTGCAAATTGAGTTTAAAATGAATTCTTTAATGTTTATTAAAATTGGAGAAAACATTGTGCAGCAATTAAATTGGTATCATTAAAAAGATAATTTTTTGTTCTTTAAAGTGGTGTAAAAATAATGTTTGCGCGATAAGTATTTCAAATGTTATTGGCGAAAAACGTCTAAAAATAACTTAATTTTCGTTATTTAATTAAATAAATAAAAATCTAATTCGAATTTTAATATAATTTTTACGGCGTTAGCTTCCTCTTGTGCTAATCTATCACTGTGCCAAATTTGGTTGCCGTAAGTTGAACGGTATGCATAAAGAACCAAAAAACGAACACACAAACACACACACATACTTTCCACTTTTGTATATAAAGATTTTTCTTAAGAATTATGTATCTCAGGTGTATTTGTTTTATAGAAATCTTTCAGTCATAATTTGATGTTAACTTGTCTTCTTTCATCTAAAGAAGGGCTTTATGAAGGTTTTACTACTCTCGGCCCCACTTAGCAGTTAAAATATTTCACAATCCCCAAACATTCATAATAATGAGAAAACTAAATAGGAAAAAGAAGCATTAGTTAATGATAAACTAAAGAGATATAGTTAAATCTGTTATTTTTGATAAATCGCAATAAATTGTTAAAAATTAAAATACATTTTGAATTATTTTTGCTGACTAAAATAGAAGAATCTGACTGAAGATGATAATATGATATGATATGGTATATATAAGGATGGAATCTGAATCCTTGTAATCAGATTATGAAACTAGAAATACTTATTAGTATCTTAAATCCATACTTCATATTTGTCTTGATTTATTACACGTGTACAATCATATATAAAGTCTATATAATGAGTGTATGTTTTTTCAATCATTATTTCCAGTACAAGGAAGATAAAATTCGATGCACTTATCTTAAATATGAATTTTGGGCCAAGAAATTCCATATATATTTTCATTCAATCAGAAATAAATTAAAATTCAACTAATTGTATTGTTAAATATTTAAATAAGCACCTGTACATCGATTATCAATGGATTTAATAACATTCCTTTCACATCTTTTGAAATTTTCTGAGTTTAAAACAATTCTTAATGGAATCATAAAATTTATACATGCATTCACATATATCGTAAAAATGTAAGAAATCCAATTATTCGAGAAGTAGTATCGCTGAAATAAGGAAAAGTTAGCTTTATTTTAAATATTAGCTTTTGTGGGAGCATTGTGCACTAAATTTTATAGATTCGAATTGATTCTGTAAAAGACCACTGAGGCAGGATGCACAATGCGAATGAAAATCTATACCATCCATCACAAAACGCAATTAAAAATAAATTCCGGTACAAGATCGGCTGAAGCAATTCCCCATGTTTTCACAAATCAATTCCCAATCCATTGTACAAGGATGGTTCTGGTACTAGTTGCTCTACCATCAACAACCTCATCCTGGCTTGTCGACATTGACCGACTTTTATTTTATTCTTCTATAAAACAATTCCTTTCCAAACGACATTGGCCGAAATCGATACTTGCACAATCGCTGGCTGGCACCCCCCTTCCCTACATCCCCATGAATACAATAGTTAGAGGCAAGCACAAAGCCTCGGCAGATGATTCCTCATCTTATTGTTCGCAGTAGAACGCAGCTGACAAAAGATAACATTGTCTTCCTTCCACCGGAAGTAGTTATTGAAAAACACTTCCAGAAAGCCAAACCCTTTGATCTTTCGGTGGCGAATGACGGATCGTCAATCATGACCACATGGGAGGACGAGGCAGAAATGCTTTTTGATTCGAAGGTTGGTAATTAGACGCATGCAACAGAGCCCGATGGGAAGAATGTGTGCGGCGAGCAACAATGGAAATTGATTAAAGCAAATTGTTTTCTATTCAGGACTCGGGAGCGGTGGGGCTGCTTTTGTGAGAAGACTGTGCTTTTTGAAATCTTAATGCTTTTAATAGATTTTAGCTGGTTGGGGATTGGAGAGGATTAAAAATGTAACCATTGGCATAAATAATTTGTGGTATTGGAAAGCAATGGCTTCACTGTGGTGCCGCATTTTGAATTATGGTCCGACATTACTGAATTAGTTTAATTTCATAAAAACAAAGAATTCAATTAGGATTTTCCCTATACTTTATTTTGTCAAACTTAAACTTTTGCTATATAAAAGGATATTGTTATTATTGAGGAAAGATTAAGGAAGGCTTAAGTTGATAGGAATGTTGATTTACGAAGTTACTTACGTAAGTTGACAAAGTATGTTTTGAAGTTAAGCTCGTGACTTTTAGTTTTTTAATTCACCTTTAATTTCATTGAGTACATTTTAGGTAGATATTACATGTGGTCAAATATCGTAAGAAAATATTAAGAATTGAGGAGAAAATTGTGTCCCACCAGTTTTAAGCTCATCATACGTTTCGTTTGGTCTAGCCAAGAGACAAGACAAAATAACCAAAGAACAAAAGGTTTTTTTTTTAAGTTTTATTGGGATGCTATGTATGATAGGAATCAAATAGTTGCTTATTTTTAGTGTAAAGGACGTTTGCAATAGAGGATAATAATTATCGGAATTACATAAACATAGATGTAGGTGTATTGGTTTCTAAAATTAGCGATTTTTAAAACTGCTTTTTTTCGCATTCTCTTTTATATCCCCAAAGAAGTATAAATAAAAATTTCTTTATCTTGTACCTTCTTTTTAAAGAATAATTTTCTTAAGAATTTATTTCTGAGTATGTTATGTGTTTGTGAAATAATAGTAGCAGAATTTTAGTATGTTGTTCGATGGGATTTACACCATTATTTGGTTTCAAAATTCAATTTGATCAGTTTTATTCAAGCTTGGCTTCCAATGAGAGTTTTAACAAGCGTAAATGGTGCCCCGGTGTATTATTTTTACACTCCATTATCATATGGCTTAAATATCTGACAAACTAAGTAATGCTTTGACTCCATGGCCCTCCCGACAGCTACGCAGCTGAAGAAAGAGCCTATGCTTTAGCTTATTGCGATATTATATCTAAAATCTCTAGAAGTAATAATTAATGAGTTTCCAAATGAGAATATCTAATTTATGAGAAATGTAAAACCTTCGACTCAGATGATATATCGAATTTTTCATTCAACAGATATGATTTACATACGTATCATATAAAGAGGTAACAATAAATGAGACGTAGCAAAATCATATCTGTACTAATAATAAAGGAGAATGCGTGTGCGCTCTACAGGGCAGACCACTGAACCTAGAGATACGAAATTGGACACAAACATACTTTGGAAGGTGGGAATGTGTATCTCGTAGCCATTTTTTGAAATTTTAATTTAAAACTAGCTGTTATGCCTGGCGTTGCTCTGGATAAAAGTACTTTTATGTTTAATATTTTTAATGAAGAAACTATTTTTGTATGGGAAATTATTATACATAAAAATTCCCTTAAGGTCTGAAACGTTTTTACTTCAAATTTCGTTCATACATAGTGAAGTATAAAAAGGATTTTGACGAATGTTTTGGGACAATTAATTAAATAGTTAAATTTTCATTAATAAAAAGCGTTAAAATAAACCATATCAGTAGTTGTTCCCGATATAAATTATAAATCGCCTGCTTCTAAACTTTTCTTTAATAAGGTAATATTAAGGTAATATCTTAAAGCTTAATGCTATGTTTTAATCAGCATATTTTCATCCAGCTGACATGCCACTGAAAGTAAAATGTGTCGCGCCATTTAAAGTTAAAATAAAATACATATTTTGCAAAGAGTAATAAGAGAGTGAAGTTGATCTCAACAACGGGAAATTGTATGCTACATGACACAGACAGTTAATCGATTCCATTAGGCACGTTCATGCAGACAACGAACAGAATAGGTGTAAGACTACTGAAAGAACATGGGTTAAATGTCTATCAAAATTTTAAATTTATAACTACTTTGTTATGGGAACTATGAATATCAAATTGCACATAAGGAGTTCAGTTGAAATTATATTCCCGGCGAACAAGCTGGTCACCGAAAGCGGCTTGTCTGTTAAATAAATGAGTGAATTGCTTAGCTCAGATTAGAAATAACTTATTTCCTGCATTTATCTATTTTTAAAGACGGCATTTTATTTAGATAATTACAGAATGTCTTTTATCTAGGTATTAACGGATGACATTAGGTATCTTTTTGTACTTGAGTTTTTGAGTCAGTTTCTCGAAATTTGTTTTCATAACTTTGCACCCTCTTTATACTGGCCGTAAAGCTTTCTCTGTTCTGTCTTCATGAGTTGTCTTAGACTATCATCTTACATTCTTGTTTTAAAGACTAGAAGAAGGAGGTCGTGGAGCAAGCCTGTAGTTAAAAGTGAAAAAAAGATTTCAGAATTAAGTTTACAGTTGATGGAAAAGGGCTGGAAATCCCATAGGACCCACCTAGGCCCTGGTATATGGTGCAGCAGCCAGAGAAGGCGTTTTTGCTGCCGAAATAACATTTCAACAATTATAAAATTTTCAAAATGATCTTGAAAAGGTAATATAAAGTGATGTTTTTAAAAATTTACATCCATATACATTAAATAAAGTGAACGGTGCATTAACGTTGCCCCCTCTCCACAGACTAAGCTGCCTTACTTAATCACAGGCAAAAAGACTTTGCCATGTGTCTCTCTCACTCACGGAAAAAGGGAAATTCCAGACTTTACTCTACAACAGCAATTCCAAACGAATGATTACACTCATGTTGCTTGATTTCTATATATTTAATTATTGATAGTAGGTACGTAAAATATATTATTACTGCTTTTATGTACAGTTTAATTTGCACGGATATCCCTGAAAGCTTTAAACAGAGAAACTGCCAAGAGAGTTCGCGTAAGTTTGACACAATATCGTCGCTTAACAAGCAACATCACTTATCTCTCAATTTTTTGAAATTTCAAAGAGTAAGATTCGAATGAATTTTTCGTAACCAGTAACGAATATATCTGAATTTTTTGAACATCTGCTTTGAACATGAGACCGCATATTCCAACCAGACGTGAAAATTTAAAAATATTCGTTATTGGTTGCGAAAAATTCATTCGAACCTCCCTCTTTGAAATTTCAAAAATATGAGATAGTTGATGTTGCTTGTTAAGCAATGAAATGCAAAAAATATCATTTATCGTTATTTTTCTTATCAATCAATATTAAACTGAGAAGTCTAAAATAACTTTTTGAGTGAGGGGCACAAAATAAGGCGCTTTTGTCTAGAGCATAAATATGTGTAAATCAAGCCTTGAAAAATGTGCAATGTTTAACTCAAATAACAGACATAAATACTAATGACCTTTTGACTGTAAAAAAGGAAAGTTTTGTTTCTAAAAGAATGCATATTATCACAATTTTCGCTTAAATGTAAGCCACGGATTTTCATGATGAGATCAGTTAATGTTCAAAAAGAAATCCAGTCTTACAGAAGCAAAGCCTTTAATTTCAGATTGATAATTTAAGCGAAATACCGATTTCTAAAGTTTTCATATGGAAAAAAAATATTTCTTACTGATCACAATTCCAGTGCTAGTTCATGATTGATTAATGTCCGAAATGAAATCAGTTGAAACAAATTCCTTTATTTCACAGTTTTAAGAAGAATGTTAATATCTGAAAGTTATATAGAAATATTCGAATCAGTATAATTAATTTTCCAAAATCATTCACCCATTTTTAAAAGGAATAGTTTTTTTTATTAGTGTTTGAAATAAATAGAAGAGAGAAGAATTAAAAATTTTTCATTCTTAAAACATTTAGAATTTCAAACCGAAATATCTTATCAAGAACATTTATATTGGAAACTACAAAGAAGGAGAGTATGACAAATGTAACACTTCAGAAAATCGAAGAAAAAAAATGGGTATGCATAAATACATTTAGGATGGTGCTCTATTTTATGCATCTTATAGCTAAAACGGAATATTAGGAAAAACGTATAAATATTCTGATGTTTGAAATTCTGAGCACTGTAAGAAATTAATGCAGAGAAGAGTGAAAAATGACTCATGGATTATGCTTCACAAACTGTTAGTTTGAAAAATGGTTTACTTCATATATCATGAAACATTTCTGTTTTGAGAGATCAAGTATTGCATTTCAAGGATACTTGTGTTAGGCATTTTTTCCTCGTTTCATTAGAAAATTCAAAACAAGATTTATGCTTTTCAGGAAAGAAAAAAAATCATTTAAAATTATGATTTTTAAAACTGTTTAAAATTTTTCAGGGATTAAATAATGACGAAATCTATGAACTTCACCCGATAGGAATCAAACAAAGGAACCAACGACTTATAAATGAAAAGTACACAAATTAATCTCGATTTTCCAGATTCTAAACTATTTTTCGATCATCACAAATTTTTTAACTAATATTTTTTCTCGAGTCAGCTATTGAAAAATAATTATGCAGTTGTTTTCGGAATTATAGAAAATTGTTAGGTGTTTAAATTGTAATGGAAGGATAAACAAGTTAACTCTCTGAACCCGGCTAGAGTGAGAATTCCAATACCTAAAAAACTGAAGTAAAGTTTCATACACGGAAACAGAATGAAATCCTTCCTTTCTTTATAGAAATTCCAGGAGGACGACACCCAAGTTTGGGCGATCAATTGCCAACAAAGAAAGGAGAGTCACTTTTCTCCATTAAAATTCACTCAGGCGCTCAAAACTGCCCGAGTCCGGCTTCTGTCGAATGGGGCGGTTTGAGGCGGTATTGGGCTCATAGAGTTAAAAGTTATTACATAAATGATTTTTTTGTTCCTCCTCTTCATTGACGTATTACTTTAACTTCACGTGTTTCATGCTTGTAATTAGTTTCGTATATTAACGTATCATTTTGAAGCAACACGTGCGTTATTTTGGGATGGACCTCATAATCCAGAAATTTAATCAGATTACGAGCAGGACGCCTGAGATCCCACTCCCTCTTCAAACTTCCGCACCACACCAGCAGGAGGACTTTTGACCCATTAAGTTCGATTTAATGCGTTACAGGCCCACTTACACGTCGGATCTTCAGTGGAATTGGGGTTGAATCTGGAACCCTCCAACCTCGAAGCCGAGGACCTTACTATTAAGCTCCCGTAGCCCTTTTTATGTTTTTAAACATCGAATTTGGTAATCAATTTTTCACTTACTTCCTGATGATGTAGAGTTTTGAAATCTTGTACACTTGTGAGTTCTGTATGATAATACACTATTTTAATATTTTCGAAGCCATATTAACATTTAAGTGATTACTTTAACTAAATATTGATTCCATGCCTGTGGCGCCAACTGGTGGTGAATTTCAGGAAAATTGATTGCAAGATTCCGTGAATTCCAAATTACAAAAAAATGTAGAGAATAATTAAAATAAAAAAATCTATTTTTTAGTAATACTAATGAAAGTGTGTTTTCAAAATTTTTGGGTAGTATTTTCAACTACTGAAGGATAATTCAGAAATTTACAAAAAACCCCTTTTCTATCCTCAAGAATTTTCGTTTATAATCTATTTATTAAAAATTACTTCAAAACCATGGTATTTGGCAGATCTACAAAACAGTATGTTTACTATATTTATTATTCATCGCAAAAATTCGTTTCATGCTCTTGCCACCTCCTCCTTTTTCTGGTGCATATTTTATCTGCACCGTTTATATACTCATTCTTCCACAAAGCTTTGGCAACCCCGAACACACACCCTGCTCACCCACATAGCTGATTCTTCAAGTTGCATTTTCTTCCCCTAATAGGGACAGAACATTAAACATGAACTAAAAATCCCCCATGTCCCATTTGATTTATAAGTGGGGCCGTGGCCTCGTCTGGAGTAATAAGTCATTCCTGATTCGTCTGCCCAAGAGGGATTTGACCACCCCATTTTTTCAGCCGTCCCACTTCTGACCTAGATCTACATCCTTTTACTGTGTCCACCAGATTACCATTGGCCATTTGTTTGTGGCAGACAAATGCATCAACCTTAGCCGCAGGTGTCATAGCGATGTGGAGATAGTATATTAGGATTTGTTCCCAGATTTACCCAATGTCCTACAGGACCGTTTATGGTTGACCAGGGTGAGAAGGTCAGGGGAGGGAATTTATTTTTTTCTTCAGGCAGGGAAGGCGCATTTAAGGGATTTTGAAATGCAATAAATTAAATGGCTCTTTTATAGCAATGTTTTAAAATGAATGATAAGTGTTTTATAGTACAGAGGTTTTTAATTTTTATTTCCAAACTACGACCTCGTTTGGATCAATAACTTTTACCTCGACCTACTTTCGTATGAAAAATTCTCTATTGACCCAAAATGTGCATACATAGAAATACTAAAAATAAAAAAAATTAAAAAACAAGATTTTTCAATTGCTATGTGTTATTATTTTGTTACTATAAAGTAAAAAAAAATTATGAGAATTTTGGGTGTCAAAACAAAGACATAGAAGCTTGAGGCCTTGATAGAAATAATTTGCGTAAAGGGAAATTTGAATCACACGCTTGATAAATTAAAATTTCTAATAAGTGTTTTGGAAATTTCTTTCTTGTGATATTTATTGTGGCTTAATAATCTTATCGTATTGTTTTCAACGGCTCACGGTTTTAAGTATTTGTCTTAACTGTCTGATAAATTCTAACTAATAAAAAGTGTGTTATTGCAAAGTTATTTTTTTTCTTTTTAATCGTTAATATATGACATAGTTCATTATTATAATTATTATGAACATTTGAAATAAATTTTTATGTAAATTTACTATCAAGGGACATCTCTCATAATGAACAAAAATTAACTATAAATTGAAGCATTAATTTCAATTATGTCCTGAAAATATTAAAGTGTTGCATTTTTTTAGAAACACATAATTGTGCAAAGTTTCATAACTCTAATCATTTAGAAAGAAAGAGTGAAAGATCTATTACAAAATTCAATCTTTACAAAAATGAATGATATGAAATTAACCCTTAAATGCGCTGTGTTGCCTTTAAGCAACATACTGAATTTTGTCTTCTAAAATACTGAGAATAAGACTGAAACGCTAATGCTTGTTGTTGACAAATGTTATGTTTGTTGTTTTCAAAAGTCTTCCGTAATTAAAAAAAAATTCTTTGGCGAAAGAAAAACCTTCAAACAATTAATGGCTATTCTAGTTAACTTTCTCAATCTATAAAATATAAATAAACTTTCATGCATCTATGAATGGTTTCTGGTCTGATAAATACATACTTAACTTTTTTCAAAGTGACATAATTAATATGGGTTAACAAAACTTTTTGCAAGTTCTGTTCTGAACTGCTTATTTAAGTAACGGATAGTATTAAGGGATCTAAAAAGAGTGGGGTATCTAGAATTGTTTTTACTATAGAAGTCAAGCAAGCTACAATATTACACATGAATAAAATTACTAAGAAATTATGTAACTTTTAAATTAATTTTTGGAGTCTAATGAACAGATTATAGAGGAATTCAGCTAATTCGACGCCGACGGGACCATAATATAAATTCTATTTCTCCAAAAATTCGAATTAAGAAAAGTTGGGTATAAAAATAAGTACAGCAAGAGAAGAGGATAATTTTTAAACTAAAAATGGAAGTTAAGATTTATTTTTTAATATTCAACAGTTTTAATGAATATTACATGATAAGAAAATAAGTAAGTTATTTATATATTTATAAAGTTAAAGTAATTATAATTAAAAATAATTTTAAAATTAATTTTAATAAATAAGTTATCGTAATAAAAATAAACACCATACAATATTTTAATTACAACAATTGTCCGATAAAAGTTCAAAATGAATAGTATAAATTAACATCTGGCATGATCAAACTTTTTAAAAAAGTAAAACTTTTTTGATTGAACATGTTGTTGCCTAAAATAAAACAGACATAGTGGGAGAAACATACGGACGTATTTAACTCACAAAAACAATTCAGAAATAAAAATAAATTTTAATAGGTTTTAAATTTAATTTCCATTTAACCAAAATAAATTCAAATTATAGACGATATTTTTATATTAAGCTTATAGAAAATTCAAGGGACAAGCCGAAAATCAAAATATCGACGAAACATTTGAATCAGCCAAATTCCGCTGTAATTAGATTCTCATGAAATGCTATGGTAAATCAATGATCAGAGAAATAAAAATTCCAGTAACGATTAAAAAAATTTCGAATTAGAAACGTTGGAATGAGCCAAGTTCGGCTGTGTGATTAGATTCTATCATAAAACAATCGATAATGGGGAAGTTTAGCATTTTTTAAAAACGCATGAAAGCAATCCATATTTATAGAAAAAAATCATTATAATTTCAAATATGCAAGTGAAATTTTACGTAAAAATTTACTTATTTAAATATTGAGGGCGAAAGATGCAATGAAATAGCAGAAATGATGATGCAATCTGAAACGCGCTCTCATTGGCCGAGTAGATTTTGACGTCACGTATGCCTTCCTCCGCATACTTCTCTTTCGCTACATTTGAACCATGTTTTGCTTCAAGTTGTTTGTACTAGCTTATATTTTAGAAGTGAAGTTTTTGGTTTTTCTACTATTCGGCGTTTAATTTCATAATGGATATTGGTTTTGTACAATGTAAATCGGATAATTTGCCAAGGATTGATTCTAAAATGATGGCAAAGAAACGGGACACAAAATGCCGGCTCGTAAATTATCTCATAAGAAAAGCAGTTCATACCTTCCCTTGAATGCATTCAGTAACCGGAGCAAAGCTCTGTTCTATACCACAATACACTTGGACTTAGGAAAAATGGATAGATTTTCAAAAGCATCAGTCAGCAATAAATTGAAGAGGGCCCTCAGACATTGCGAGAAGACGTTGCGATTTCTGTCGCAAGAAAGAATGAAAACCTAAGAACCTGATTTTGCATAATCTGTGAAAATTCGTACGCCTGCAGAAAAAACCTGGAATATACTTATTTCAGAAGTTCCGCTGAAAATAAATTCAGTTACGGCATTATTTTTTAAAAATACACTTGTGCCTTTGAAAAATTAATTTTATTTTACATAGTTTTATAATACTCTGCTATGAACAATATAAATTATTTCCTTCGTACAAGCATTAATTTTAAGATATTAGTTATAGTAATTAATATAAAAAAATCGGTAAAAATAACATATATAAAGAAACCTATACATTTATAATAATATTCAAACATGGCCGAATGTGACTAATCTAGGAATTTAAGGGCTACCATGTAAACGACAAACTCTAGATGTGTGGTGAGATAAATTTATCTACCTTTTTTGAATTGTAATAATTGATAAGTACATTGACTTTTTAAAGACCGATTTTGATTTGAATATATTCATTGAATCTAAATGATTTACTTTGCATCAAAAATTCTGTGAATTACTTTCTTGCACTACAAATGAAAACGATTTTCATCATCGAAAAAGTCATGAATTTAAACTTATAATCAAGATATTCTAATTAATTTTGAATAGTACTGTAATGTAAAAAAATATATAAGAAACATTTGAATATCCATGGAAATAATATAAGCAGTAAAATAACAAGAACATGTTTTTTTTTTAAATCTCAAAGAAGTTGGGACAGTCTCTGTGCCACCGCCACTCAAAGGGTTAAAATATAAAATCAAATAGAAGGGAAAAAACTAATTAAAGTTAAATATTTGCTTTAAAATTGATAATTAAAATCTCACCTTGTATTTATATTCAAAACAAAACGGATACAGAGTTCAAGGCTGTTTTTGACTGTGACTCGTGCTAAACAATTTTAATAGATATGATATAGATAAATTACTAATCGGGTGCCGTTATAGTTGTATTAACACATTTAGGAACAATACAATTTTATGTTTTATCTGATGCGGTAATCGGAAAATATAGAAAAAAAAAGCAAAATCTCTATAGCGAGCGAACGGGAGCTCTTCCCCTGTTTGGGCATATGTGACGTCAGACCTGCTTCGCTCCAAAATGGATCGTTTTTTTCCGCGTCATCTGAGAGGCGAACTTTTATTGCAAATATAAAAAAAATCAAAACTGCCTAGAATTTTTTTTAAATGTTATTGTTCATACTGAAGAATTTTCAATTGATTAGAAAAATAATAATAATAATCAGGGCCGGCCCAAACAAAAGCGGAGCCTGGTTCAAAGTTGATTTGCTGGGCCTTGCAATAAAATTCGTATAACAAAATAATGATTTATTGCATTTTGGTAATTATTAAATTGCTCAGATTGGAAAAGGACGTAATTAATAAATGAATACAATTTATGCGTAAGGAATATAAGAATATAATTTTAAAAATAATTTTTGATAATTAAAATAATTTTTAAATTTAATATGACCAACGTGCGAACTTTAATGCTAAAATAGTTAAAAACATTATTCGACACGAAATCAATAATGAAGCTAATTTAATAATAGTTATTAAATAGTCAAAAATAATTATGAAAAGTCAAAAATTTAACCCTCCAGAAGTCGCGCATATGTATGAGGTGCTAGTATCGTGCATCGTATTATATATTTATATCGTGTTATTTTACAAAAATGAATGCAACTTATATTTATGTAATCTGTATTTAATAGCTCTATACTACATAAAGATTTTATAAATAAAATTTGCACTTAAATTTATAAAAGAACGATATAAGCAAGTAATACGATGCACAATATAAGTATCTCCTACAATACTGCTTGACTGTTGGGAGGTTAAATAATCCAAATATGCAATACTTTGTAATGTAGTGTTATACTAGACAAATAATAGTTCGAATTATATTGGATTTCGATTAAACATGCACTTTTCTAGCTTTTATGGAGGAAAATTCATCACTTACTCCATCGAATTAATTTTATCAGAAGTGTATTTTTCGATGCTAAGAAATGCAAGATCACTCAGACCATCTCCCACGGACAAAATGACAATATGAACATCAGTTTACTGAATGAGCGTTTACAGCTAGCAACAGGCAATGAAATTGTAAAAGTATCTGAAGTGTATTTCTCAGATTTGGGAAAACATCCCCACCGCAATAAAGTATAAATTTTAAAACATTTATAGAAATTTTTGAACAAAAGAAACGTTAAATATTTTTACACTTTTCGATTCAAGTATGAAAGCACACAATTTTTTGTGTGATTTCATTATTGTAGAAAGAGAACAGAAACGTACTGAATATTCAATACTAAATATGAATTACTGTAAATATATTTCGGAGAAAGAGAAAAGTATAAACTCAGATAAACTTATAAGTAACTTTAAATAATGCAGAGGTTGCTCAGTGATTGGGACTGAAGAGGATTCGATTATTTGATGCAAGTGCAAATTAAATCATTTGACATTAACATTTTGAAACAGCTCTTTGAATATGATAACTAAATACAAGCATTTCGTTTTAAATAAAAAAATAAATCTTCAATTAGTTTTTGCGAACACATGTTGTAGAAATGTGTGCTGTCTTCCTGCTTTGTGGGGAGATATTAAAAACTGTTCAGTTTGAAAACTTTCGGTGCTAAAATTAAAATGGAGAAAATTGGTTCAATTAGAGTTTCAAAACATGAAAGTTCTAGAAACTTTAAATTACTTTTAACCATGCAATCAATTGAAAGAGAAAGTCCTTCCCTCCCTAACAATTTTTCTGTCGATTTACGATTACAGTATTGAAATAAAATTTCATACCGTATGAATAATATTTTCTTTTAACTTAGATTATGAAATGAATTTTTAAAAGTTGAGCTCATTATTTTTTCATAGTTAATAACAAAGAGGCCAAAAAGATAATCACCTGATCACAAACTTATCCACAATTATGCACAACCTACTGTGAGTTTCGGTTTTAGGATATTTAAATTGAATCAATCTTCAAAATGCTTCGTATATTTTAAAACTTTTCCAAATAATTTTGAAATTTAGTTTCCCAAAATAATAAAAGGTTCCAAATAAGTAACATTTTATAATGAAAAATGCCCAATGTAAAAGAGTAGAAAACACCAATTGTCGTTTGCTAATAAAAAAAATCTTTTATCTGAAATGTATTCAATAATAACAAACAGCAAATATATTGTACTGCAAAAACAAAGGGGAAACTACATTATTTTTTTAAATTGATAACCTATTACAATATTTAAATTTTCTTTTTGGAAATATAAAAAGAAATGTTGTTTAATGAATAACTATAAAAAATAGCATACCTGAAATTTGTCTGCAAGAACAAAAGCAAAATATTTTATTTTGCTGTACGGCTGATATTCTGAATGCGAACGAACTATTCAACTGAAAATTAAGCGTCTGGGGAAACTCATTGTGTTGGCCGTAGTGTTTCACACAATCCAAATAATATTCCAGATTCACTGCTATTGATTAAACTCTGAAGGATAGATGTAACAGACTACCTTTTAAAAAGTACCTACGATTAATTTAAAGGTGCTGGAAAACCGCACTTAGCAAGCCACCTGTGATATGTGCCTCACCACACCTGTGATATGTGTCTCATCATCACTTAACAGTCCAACTGGGCACAAGAGAAATACATGTGCTTAACATAGAGCCAGATAAAGGGAAGACGAGGTAGGGCACCACAAAGTGTGTGTCCGCGATGGATTGATAGTGGGATGGATAAATTTAACAGAATACCTTTTAGCAAGTACCTACGATGAATTCATAGATTCTGGAAAACGACACTTTTTAGAAGAAAAACGAGAAACCCTTTTGACATATGTAGTTCATCATCGTTTAGCAATCCTGCTAAACACAAGGGGAACAGATGTGCTCAATTTAGAACTAGATAAGCCGAAGTTAAAACATTCATCTAGAGGTGTCTCTTTAAGCTGCCCTGGGAAAGACTATCTACTGGCCATTAGAGGAACAGGTGTGGACCTCCACAGAAGACCCTGAAGCAATTGTCTCGGGAACAAGGAATGCATTGAATGTTATCACCTGAAACAGACTTCAGCCATTTCCCGGAGACGTCAGAACGTATAACTCGCAGTCTCCTGTTTCTGTAATGTTTTACATGCATGTTCGGATAAAAACAAACAAATCGCAAAAAAGCATTTTCATTTTGTAAAATCCCTCAGCGGCGTGGGGCCTTTCAGAAGCGCGGGGCCTTGTGCGGTCGCACCCTCGTCCGACCGGCCCTGATAATAATAAAAGAAATGCTGAACTTCCCCAATGGCGAAATAAAATTTCGGGTAACAAAGCATTGTCTTTGAGTGGATTATATCCATTCCTTGCTCTGAGTACTTCAAATTATTATTGCTGGAATAAAAATGTTTAATATTGTGCAAGGAAAACGCTTGATAAAAATGTACAAAACAATCATTAATTCAATCATAAACTGTTGTTTATTCAATTCAAAAATCAAAATTAATGCCCTAAGAAAATAAGTTATCCATTCACATTTTCCAATTAAATGTTCTTCTTAAGCCGTCGAGGATGATTTGAATAATCTCTTTCAAAACGCATTCTACGCTGGAACGATCAAGTCGAACGGCGACCGAAGACACTAATCGCAACAAATGCGCCTGAAAATGTGAAATAATAAGAACAAAGTTATCTGGGAACAATAAAGTTAAAGATAAAGCCCTTGGCTTTAGCAGTTCAGAAAATTAAGAGTTACGACCGAAATTTAAGCAACAGTTCTTTTTCGCTGATACAGAAGCTTTGTTCCTGTAAGAGCAAAAGGTATGGAGATTTTAAGGAAAAATGGTTTATGTAAAAAGTATAATGCATCTATCGATATTACCTGTAGCTGAGGAGGATATTTTGAAAATCAAGAACTTAAAAAATCAGAATTTCAGTTTCATAATAATCAGAGACATTATATTTGCACAGGCTTTCTTTACAGTTCTTGAGAAAAATTAAAAGAGTTGTATTTTTGAAAGTTTATTTTATAGAAGAAATGTACAGAAATTATTAGAAAGCTTGACGCATTTAGTACCTTTATTTCAATATTTAACTAAAAACAATTTTGACGTAGACTTATGTCTCTCCATAGTGGTCTAATGGTGTGTCGGGAAAGGAAAATAATTATGACGCTTTTCGTGGTATTTTTAAATGATTATAGTTCCGCAACCAAATAACATAGAGAGTTGGTTTTAGTTTCATTTAATAGAGAAAGGTTGACTCTGAAGATTGCAAAACGAATTTTAGAACTTGGAATGGCTGTTCAGTCACAGTCGAGCTGCAAAGTTGGTGAAAATCACTAAAAATTTTGATGAGTCACAGCGACAGATGCGCGAGCACGCGGACTAAGGCAATTCAGTCATCGATCTGAGGTTCACGCGAAATATTACTCAAGAATTGTAGAATTACGTCGAATTTCGTAATAAAGTTAAACGCTTATAGCTCCGCAACCAAATAACATACAGAGTTGGTTTCAGTTTCATTTAACAGAGAAAGGTAGACATTGAAGATTGCAAAAATAATTTTAGAATTTGTAATTACGGTTTAGTCACAGTCGAGTTGCAAAGTTGGTGAAAATCACGAAGAAGTTTACATAGATAGAGCCACATAGTCACACTAGATTAATAGTCACTATAGACTACAGAGTTAATAGTCACATAGAGCTACTTTATTCACAGAAAGTCACAGTTGAATAAGGTAAGTAAATTTACGCCCCTCAATCCCAGCGGCCGTTTCGCCTCCCGTCGAATTTTATTTTTTCAGATACGCTGGTGATCAATGACTTCATCAGAATAGAAAGTAAACGTCTTCTGGTTTGCTGTACTTACGACCTACCGCTGATATTTAGAGAAAACTTGGAACCAGATACGATAAAGAAATACTACACGGAATTTTCAGATCCAAACGTATCAGATGCTTAACTCTTTGGGGCGCGAAAGATAATAAGAGGCATAATTATACACGTGTGAGTGTAAGGATTGATTTAGCACTTTAGGAAGCTGAAGAATATTGTTATTAATTTGTTTCAATTCATGAAAAACAACCATGTTTCAAAGAATTAAATAAGGGGGTTCTGTCAATGATATCGCTCAAGCTATGAATCAGCATTAATTCTTAAAAATTTGTAATTTTTAAGTAAAATCTCTAACGAGGAAGAACACCATAGATAATTAATCTTGATTTCTGTTCCTTTTAATATGAGTATGCTTTCAATCACTTGTGTTTACGAAGTTTACAGCTACTTCAAGTAGCATGTATGTACACTTTGATATTAGCCAGAACGCCATGAAGCGATAATTGGGCGTATGTAATCAACTATTTTAAATTTTATGCATTAAATTTCATGCAATGCCTTATATACATGCATTTTTTGAAGATTTTTGTGTCCTGAGGAATAAGGCTTAACCCTTTGCCCTCTAGAGGTGACTCTCAGTCACCATTCTAGACGGTGCGTCATTTTGACGTTTTTTTTATTTCGATGGTTAAAAAAAGACCTACCATATTGTTCTACCTACAAAGCTGTAGAATAATTTTTTAGAAAAAAAGCACTTACTGAAATATATTTTTTCGTTTCAAAGAAATAATATGAGTTCTTGTAAATCAGTGAATAATTATGCGTCTAATTACTTTTCCGAGTCCAAAGTGTTGAAATGTCAAGAGAAAAACCAGAATATCAGATTACAATGATAAGCAGTAAATAGTTTGAACTGTACTGAAACTTCAAATTTTGGTAACTAGAAAGGTCTCAAAATTTTGTGAAATGTTCATCAAAAATATTTTTGTTTCTCTTAGTTAGAACAAGAGAAAAAGTTGTGATTAAACCACTTGTTCACGAACTATTCACACTTATTAAAGATGCCTGTCATTTCAAAATATTTTTGTAAGTGAATTCACAAAAATCCTCGCTTAGATCAAATTTTAAATGAATTTATTCTCTCTTTTTTTGATACGAAACGAGGATGGCAGATTTCATTGATCTTCATTTTTTCATTCATAGCTTAAATCAAAATATCAATGACTCTGCCTAAATGAATGATTAATCATGTTCAATGAAGCTTAAAATTCCTTTCAGCTTATTATGAAATTTAAATAAGCTAGTTTAATGTAACTAATAAAGTATTTGATAATTTTGATACACAAAAAAAAGGAATTTTACTAATTTTTTTTATCGTATTATGAAATCTCTATACGAACGACTTCACTTTTGACCAGAAAAATCATTAATAGTAAAAAAATGGACTATGATAAATCAGTGAGTTTCAATTGTAACCGTTAAATTCACCAATAATTATTTGGTTGATTAATAAATACTTTATATTTTTCAATAATTCTAATAATAGAATCTTGATAATAGAAATTATGATTCATTAAATATCCACTAACCTCAAACAATAGAACTATAGATATAACTGTCAAAACTACATATTTACGGAAACATAATAGTCTTCTAATTAAAGAATATTAACTTTATTAAAGAATTTATAATTTTCTTTAATTTTTTAAATGAACTCTATTATTATTTAAAATGTTCCACAGAAAGTGTTAACAATAAAGTTACAAACAAATTGAAGCTGATAATAATTTTGCATCTTAATTGTTATGATTGAAAGCATTTATTAATTTTTTCGAAATAGTCATTCTATAAAATTTCTCAAAAACATAAAAATAAGTAGATTTATTAATTGGGTTCAATGAAGGTTTATTCGAATACTGAACCATAATTTTGAAACTATAAAATTTAGCAACATACAATATATCTTTGAAAAATATAAATTTTTTTTGCGTTACGTAGAATTTCATTCGGATAAATGTTTAAAATTTCAAAATTTTCAGAATTCTCAGAAGGAAACTATACATTAACAAAGACAATAATGTGCAACAAGGAAGAATTAAAATATTGATAAATAACTTCAAAGTGAATAAGAATAGTTATGTTTTAAACATTTGACAAATCTTCGCATTCCTGAAAGAAACTGCAATGTTTGCAATGAAATTTTTCCTTCATTGCAGGGGTTATAAATTTATGTATTTTATGAAATGATAAATTGCATCATATCAAAGAGAAATAGGCAATTCTTTCAGAAGCGAGTCGTATTGGAAAAATTAAAAAACTGAAAAGATTGATGATAAGAACTAAAATAAAATTAGGTGACCTTATAAACATCTCGAATTTATAGATGTATAGGGAAGGATATATCTTGAAGTAGAACGGAAATTGAAATCGAGAGTGTTTTTCCTTCGACTTTCTCGTATGCTGCCTCAAAAGCATGATTTTTATAATTTATGATTTTTTTAAAAAACTGTCTATTTGATATGCAACCAAATGTCTCTGAATCATAAAATTATTTTAAAATATGCAGCATTACTTTTAATATAATTTAATAAATATCGTTTCCTTCTTTCATTTGAATCATTTATCTTTGTTAACATTGTTGAAGTATATCTTCTTTAAATTATATTAATGCAATTTAAAATTTACTATTATTTTTTATAGAATTTTTGATATTAAAATCTGTAATTTAGTCAAAGTAGCAATTAATTTAAAAGACAAAAATCAATTGGGTAAGTTTAAGTAGCTCAGATAATCTTTAAATTCTTCCCACATATGGTTTCTCATCTAATTATTAGGTTAAATAAGTTCCTAGATCGAGAGGTTAAAGTTAAGAAATCCTTTATTTCCCAATTAAGTTATAGAACTTAAAATTTACTCTGATTATTTTCCTCGTTATCAATGAAAATAATACTTGGTATAAGGTTTATCTGTGTTAAAACTTAAGTTACTTAAATCACACAGTATAGAATTGGCGATGCTGTAAAAGTCAGCTTCACAGAATAAACAGCTCGCGTACGCTTTATCTGGACGAAGGCAACGATGATTTAGTACAGAACGCCATCCCATACCCTATAATCATTACAGTAACTAGACAAGTCGATTTGGTGCTGACAGAGGACAGCGAGAGGGTTAAATCATTAACGGCTTCAGTTAAATATTTAACGCAGATGATATTATTTTTTAATTTAGTTTCTTTCTCGGGTTACTTGATGATTTTCATTTTGCGCAAGATATGACTGTAAATCAGATTATGCGAATAGAAGTACAGTAGAGCACCAGGAATCTGAACATCTTTTTTTAATTTTCTGAATAATTTTTACTGAAAAATGAAGGTAAAATAACAATTACGAATCAGGAAAAAAGCTAATGATTATTCATATCCCAAAAGAAGTATTCGAATTGGTCTATGGGGACATACGACTGTTAAACCTCGAAAATTTTCGATTTTATGAAAAAATTATATATTATTTCCCTGTCTTTTCTGAACAATTTAAAACAATCCTCGTTAAAAAATTCCCACAACTATGAAAGTTACGAAGGAAAATGCATCGGCTCTTCAACGTAAACTTTGAATATGGCCATATCTTTAAAGCATGATCTCTCTAATCTAAAGCAATCTCAAAATGCGTTTTCTTGATATTGCGTGCACGATATCTCAAGAACTATTGAATATATTTAAATAAAATTTTTACCGAATATGCATTTTGCTATGTTCTACAAATTAAACCACATTTTTGTACATATTTCTCAAAGGAGGGTTTTTTAGGGGAGGTAGAAAATTTGAAATTTTAACTATTTCTAACATTTTTATTTTAAATTGGTATATAAAATAGAAATTAAGATTAAATGTTAACAAATTGTGGTTCAGTTTCTTAAGCAGACTGTTTGGATTACTTAGATACCAAACTATAGTGTTTAGATAAATATTTTATCCGTAATCGTGCGCGCATTTTTTCTCCAAAAATTATACCCATATTTATTACTCTCTCAAATACATACATTCAAATATGAAGGTTTGAAAATGTGTGTACTATAAGAGAAAGAACATATGTTTTGTAGAAAAAATGTGAGTTTGTGAATTGCATTGCTTCAGAGATATAATGTATCGAATTTGACAGTTTTCCACCATTTTTTCGAGGTTTAAAAGTCGTAAGTTTTCTTAAGAATGAATACAGCACCGAAATTAGTTGAAACAAACTCAGATATTTTCTTTTAGCCCTCAATTTGTTTACCACTGTGCGTGTGAATCGCCGCGTGTTCTTCTGTACGCCTTCACAGAACATCAAGAGTCAATACTCTACTGCATTTGGTATATCGAAAGTATTTTACCGAATTTTCCGTGGAATCCTAACAAAGGTCAGCCCCAATTAGTTCGGATTCCTGGGGTTCTACAGCATCAAAAATAATTACTTTTAATAAAATTAGCATAAATTAGCATTAGCATATAAATTAAAATAATATAAAAGAAATATTTAAAATCAATCTGTGTAAAACGTGACGTTCATGAAATGTTTATTACAAGTTTTGAGTTTTGTCATTATTATCCATTGTTGGCCTTCAATTAGGGTATCTTAGACTATGGACCGGTTTCAAATGGGGCAACATGAATGGCCTCGGAATCTTTAAAAAAACGAACATAAAAAAACCTGATAACCCATACAATTTGTAAAATTTTTGAAAATCAACAAGCAAAAATATTTGAGAAAGCCATCTCGTTTTGAAGCATTTCATTAAAACTTTGCTAACAAATAAGTTTGTTTTGTTATCATTAACTAATGCTTTATTCTCCATTCTGTTATCCTATTTATATGCACAGTACACATTCGGGGTAGTAAAAAAACTTTTTCGGGCATATATGGTGCCGATGAAAAGTTTTTCATGTGCTATGCAGTGATTTCATAATTGGTATAGTTTAAGAAGTCCTGCCTTAGAGACCGTCATCTTCTATCTCTGATCTCATTTCTGACTTAGTTTAGTTAAATTAACCTCCAGCTTTGAATTCATTCATTGCCATATCTGAGCAGTCCTCATAATTTAGAAATGTGGTCGGATGACTCTTGAGGCGGCATCTCATGTCCGTGAGGAAGTTTGACATTCAAGTAAAATCTCAAGTGATCCATATACGACTGATCGTCAGTGGAATCGGGTCTCGAACACGCGATCTTCAAGTCTCGAAGCTGAGATCTTACCATTAGACCTCCGAATTTTCGACGAAATCCGTCAACGGGAAATCTGTCTATCTGTTCGTCAGTGGGCATGTGAATATCATAACCCAAAAACGCAGCAAGCTAGATAGATGAATTTTAGGCAATGGTTTTATTACCAGACTTTTTGAGAAATGTATCATTTAGGACTAAATACATCACCGGGTTCCGGTTTGTCGGTATGCCTATTCGTGTATATGTGAATGCGATAATCCAGACGTTTAGTTATATTAAAATCCCGTTTTGAAGCAACGCGAGGGCTATTTTGGGAAGGACCTCCTAATTTTGAACCGTGGTCAGATGACGTGGACGATACCTGAGCTGGCATCCCTCTCCAAACTTCCGTACCACACCAGCGGGAAGACATTTGGGGGGGGGGGGGGGGGGGGGGGGGGGGGGGGGGGGGGGGGGGGAAGGGAAGAGTCATTTGGACCCCCCCCCTACCACAAGTGATTTAACATGCAACAGGCCCAATAAACGACGGATCTTCAGTAAAATCGAGTTTCGAACCAGGAACTCCCCCCCCCCCGTTTCGAGGCCGAAACCTCACCACCTGGCCACCGCGACCTGCGATAATCCAAAAAGGCAGAAGCTAGATTCATGATATTTAATATGTGATTTTTTATACCAAAATTGGGTCAAATTTTGGTCCCAAATGGTCAACTGTAAGAAGTGATGCTCCAAATTGTATATAAAATTCCTTCGTAGTTCAACAACGTACAAAAAACACAAACACAAATTTGAAAGCATGCAAGCAAGGTCGTGGGAAGATACTCCCACTGGTTCAGCAATGATTTAAACACGAGATACTCAATAGGAATAAATGATTGGAAAGTTTCAACTGAATTTCCCGATCAATGATTAGAACTTTCAATGTGGGATTGCCCCACTTTTGCCCTGACTTCCACTGGTTTGGCTCGAGCAAGAAGGAAAAAAATGTCGTTTAAAGGAGTGAATCAACAAGACTCAATAATTCTTCGATTAGCCCAAACGTTGACACTTGATTGTGTGTGTCGGAGCTGCGAAAGGGATTAGGGCACGAATCGTGCATGCTGATCGTAAATATCGCGAATGATCTCCTTTAGTTAACGCCATAAGCCCAGTTGGTGGCGAGGGTTACACTGGTTGCTGTTGAAATGTAAAAAAGACGCCAAACACGCCGCCTTTCTGAGATAAGAGGGATTGAAATACATGAGAATAGACGAATATTTCACGTATATATTGCTATTAGACGGGAGATTCAAAATAAGAGACCAAATGCCTTTTTCTATTGTATTATATAGGGGAAAGTTTTGTATTCGGACCTTTTAAACAATTTTTAATGTACAGTGATAGAGCAGAATTGTTGATAAAAATAGTAGTATCTTTTTCTTTCTTTCAGAAATAAGCTTTTTAAGAAATATATTTTAAAGTAGAAAAGATATAATATTAAAATTGTGTCATCGGTCCAATTAAAGAGACTGGCTTCCCAAATTGGGCCACCGATTTCTTTAAGCACAATTAAAGCAAAATTATTTTTTGATTCCTATATTCACGGCAGCATACAATGAATGAATCCAAGAATGACATTTTAAACACTGTATCATTTCTTCTTCCTCTCATGATACAAAACAACGTAGCCTTAATTTTTGTCCTATTTTGCACTTTTTATTGTAGTAAATTTTAGCCAAACTTATTTCCAGTCTGGGGTTATAGTAACATATATTTTAATATTTACTTTAAAACAGCGTAAGGACTATGAGGCTTTTATTAAAATTTTAAATCCATAATATCTGATTGGAAACACTAGCTCTCTAACTGCAGCCATAAAGCTCTTTCCCTAAAAATGATTCCACAAACCATATTTACATCGTGGCAACATAAATTGCCTATTGTATGGCTTAGATATTTAATACAATTGAGATTATACGATAAGGCTCTAATCTAGGCAACGGTCTCAATACTCTACTCTGTGTTTGATAGTTATTTATATAGGATAAATATTTTCATATTGAATCATTTACTGTTTCAACTTTCTTCATTTAGATGTCTATGATTTCCACTTTCTTGCTAAGATTGATTTCCAAGCCGTGTGATTTCCATTGCAAAGTCTTAAGTTCAAAAATAAAAATCTCCCACCACTTTATTACAGCGATGTAAATGTGAGATATGAAGTGTTGTTATTATAATCTGAAATCGATTCTAAAATACGAGGTTAATTCCAAAATAGTACTTGCGTTGCTTCCAGACGGGAAGTTAATATAATAGATCAAATAAATTACCAGACTAACATGCATATTAGTAGGCTCTTTCTTCATTAATAATATTTACATAACCTTTTCGGGTATTATATACATATTTGCAATAAAAAAGTAAGTAAAATGTTTGGTTTATTAACATTTTGTATTAAAAAAATTTAGCTTTTCCAAACACATTTTAAGCTGTCACTATGAATCAAATTTTAGCAAACTGGAATATAAATAGTTCTTGAATTAAATCATTTTGTTGCAGATAGCTGAATGATATATACACAAAATAAATAAACATATGAAACACATTCCTAAAATAAGCGAAAAAACACAAAGAAAAATCAAACCGAAAGTATATCCGAGTAAAGAAGAAAAATGTACTATGTCAACTAACTTTGAACTCAAACTAATCAAATTCCAGTGACTATCAAGATTCAGCAACTTTTCTAGATTTAAGTATACACTATTTGAACAACTTAAAATCGATATTCATGACAAAAGAAACGAATTTGAGTTAATAGATATATTTTCTGAAAATCCAATGTCTCTTATCAAATCTACAGAAACGCTATTTGAATCAACTTAAAAGAATTAATAAAATATATAATGCATTAATTCTGGCCGAAAGAAAATTATGGATTTAACAAATAAGCTTATCATTCGATTTTTTGCCAGTGAATTAAGAAGAAGAAACGGATACACCAAATAAAATTTGAAGCATAAGATTAATGAAATATTAATTTACAATAACAAAACAACAGAATTGCATAAATAACATGTGAAGGATTTACAGATTCGAACAGCAAGACTTTTGAACGCTTTAAGTGCTCTAAAGGTATTTTGTTTATACTGTGTTCCATCTTGCCATTGTATCTCTCATGCTGCATAAGACTTGTAATGGCATTATTTATGCAACTATGTTATTGTGCTATTGTTAATTTGCATTTAATTAAGCCTGCGTTGCGTACTTTATTACTGTACTGTTTCTTTTACTTAATTCACTGGCAAATGCACCCTTCTTGAAGTACCCCCACTTATCGTTTATGACCCCATATTTTATTGTAATTACGACGCGTTTCTGTATGCCTGACTTATCCTTAAAGTTTTTCCCATGGTTTTAAAATCACCCTGTGTATAATAGCTTTTAGTTTGTTGAATATGATGAAATAATAAAAAAATAGATTTATTTACACTCAACATAACCAATACTAAATTAGAAAATACATAGAGACGATAATGACTAGAATCGTTCTTGAATACGAATGTTCTTCTTGCATTCGCAAAATACGGAATTCTGGGATGACAGAAGAAATGTCAGAAGACATTCTTACTATCCAATGAAACGCAATCGAACTGTTCTTGTCGCCTTATTGATGCAATCACCATCTTATTGATGCAAGAAACTAGAACTGCTGATATTCTGATAGCTTACACCACAGAGTATCCCCCCAGTGACGAAGGGAACGCTGAAAGCTCACACCACAAGCTCATACAAAGCTACATGATGTGTAAAATAAGTGGCACAGAATGGTTAAAAGGTTTATCGATTACTATTATTTTGTCGCCTCCTTCACCAAATTTGGATTAAAAAGTGAAATAAAATATTTTATCATCATGGGACTCCTCAAGATTGATGCCCAGGATATCTTCATCCCCCTTGTTCCTCTCTCCCGCCCCGTAGCCTGGTCATTGGAGGTGTACCGCGAAGAAAAATCACTATACGCAACTATTTGTCAGTGTGAAAATTTGTTTGCCAATTTTCAGTCTAATAATTTTTGAAGGGAAGGAAATATTACCTCTCTCCGTTTTGTTTATTTAGAATAGCGTCATGTTTTGAAGCTACGTGAGGGTTATTTTGAGACGGTCTTCTTGTATTTGAACTCCAATCAGATGATGAGGACGACACCTGAGCTGACAGCCCATTTTGAAAAGTTCCACACCATATCAATGTGAGTATGTTTGATCCTCAACGTCAGGTTTAACATGTACCATGCTCGCATACACGGTGGATCTTCTGTGAAATCGGTGTGAAGCCCATGTTCCTCCGATCTTAAAAGTCAGGAGCTGCGGCCTAACCCCTCTCCTGATCGACAATAAAAATGATGTCATCTAGTAAAGGAATCGGTGAATTGCAGTTTGCATTTTGCAGTAAAAGAAAATGTGGAGAATCTGAATGAATCGAAAGTAAGCATTGGAAAAGTAATAAAAACTAAAAAAGAATAAATTTAATTAAAAGTTTTTAAAAACACACTTTTGTAATGTACTAAAAAGGTAGAAATTTTTTATTGTGTTTCTTTTCTACTCTTTAGTTTTTAATTTATGATTTATCATTTTCCATATTCTAGGATCTTGAAATTAATATTTTTTCTCAGATTCACAACCAGGTGGAATCACTGGTATGAGACCAAAATTTAATGAAATTTATCGATTAGCTGATAATTAAGTTAAAAATATTAAAATAGGTAATGCCATCAAGAATATCTAACTGTATTATGTTATTCACTCAGGAAGTGAGAGAAAAACCTATGTCAAAATTCCATTTTTACAAAAATGATACAAATAAACCGGTTTAATAATTCAAAACTTCATTTTCAATCCTTTAATATGCTCATTTCTTACGCACTATATGTATTTGAGGAAATTCATTTCATTTAAAGCGGTCATATTTGCATTGCTTTTTCGAAACATGACTAAAACCATTTATTTTCGAAACTTATGATAAAATTCCAAGAAAAGCGGATTTTCTATAACAATATAAAATGGAAAAAGGTGAAGCAAATAAGTTTGATAAAACTATTCATATCACTCCGACGGCAGATATTCTCCACCTGTAGTTTATGCTATCAGTTTTGTGGGATTTCAATGATATTGTGCATTTTGCTCAATATCATTGAAATTTGGAATTGCTTCCAAGGAGCGTCCTATTAAATAGAATGTTATCATCGTAAACTGAATCCACCAAATGTAACCATCAAAGGGAAGCATCCAGATATAGTTGATATCATATTTTACCGTAATAATACTAGGCTACATAGAAATTTGATAATACATCTAAAGTTGCACCCTAGATATGAAGTTTATACACATTTTTCGGCGGTAACGTAAAAGGCCGTCTTTTCCATAACACGTAGCCGGCAGAATGGTGAAAAATGTGTTGATATCAATACATCTACCATATTATCCAGTCTTGTCCTTATCTATCATCTTGAATGTTAGAATCTTCGCTGTAAATAAATGATATTAATCTGTCATTTAACTGATTATTGCTACTAAATACAACACCGATTAGAGTTTTAATAGGAAGGTGTCTGAAAGATTAAAAAACTGATCGAAGAAAATGAGGAATATAGTATTTTTTATTAATTTTATTAATATGAAAAAATTATATTTCGTTTCAACAGAAAAAAATCCCAAAACAAGGCAATGGCAAATCTAATATTCACTCCTTAATCGACATAATCTTAGTTTTTAAATTTGGCGTTGTATCTTTATGGTTATCTGAGATTCAAAAATGAAATTTAAGTGAGAGTGCAAATTCATAGGGGCCCACACTGAAACAGTAGAATACAAATATTTTAGCACATTAGTGTATTAATAAACTGATGCACTTGTTTATTAATTTGCCAATGCACCTATTTACAAATACACTAGTATAGCATAGTATTAATCTACTACTAAGTTAATACGCTAACAATTTATTAGTGCGCTAATACTCTTATATTAATATTCTGATGCGTTAATACACTGGTATTCTAATTCAGTAATACAGTCATATGGTAACAAATTAATACACTAGTAAGTTAACACTATTAATTCAGTAATATACTACTAATGTGCTAATATATGCCTATACACTAGTACATAACTTCCCTAATACTGTACTGTAGTACGAATGTAGTAATGTAGCTGTGCACTAGTGGTTTCTGAAAGATATCCTAGAAAAATTCAGTTTTCCTTTGATATGATTTTAGATTGTAAAAATTTAAAAAAATTCAATTGAAGCGTGAATATATTAATTAAAATTAACCTAATTCATAAGTTTACAGCATTAATTTGGGCGAGAATAAAGTTCAAATGTATACTACTGGTTAATTTTTAAAAAAAGGCTATCTGTGACTAAATCGGCCCCATTTACAAAAATGAATGTACACTGGTTTCCATAAACAATGAAAAATCACAAAAATAGTATTGACGTCAATTGTTGCAATCACAATATAACAGTTGACACTAGTGTAAAATTTTATGTATAAGACCGTAGGTTTTGCCCTTAATGACTGTTTGGGCGGTTTCGGGCTATCAGATGCTTATCATTTAAATTTTTTAAAGGATTATGATGAGAAGAAAAATCTAGAATAGTAAATTCTTTGCAATGTTTCCGAGGTAGGAGTTCTCGGAATGATTGCGATTGGAAACCATTGAAAGATTAAATGCAGGTCAAAATCAAATAGATGTGGTCACACTGTTGAATATGAGGCCTTTTGCAGTAGATTTTGGCGACAATTTCAGCCTCTACACAGAATAGATAGGGATAATAATAATAATCAATAATAATCTCTCGGGATCACTCAAAGAATGCCAAAAGGTACGTCAAGCGCATATGACAAATATATGCAGCTATGCGCGCGAAATCAAAGTCATAGCCTCAACGCCATTTCAGATCAGATCGTATGCTGCGACAGATTCTGGAATGATAATATCAACGTCTACTGTGTGCAGAAGATTTTATTAAAGTGGTCTATATACGACAGGCTTTTACCATCTCTGTGCCAATCATCTTCCATCATAGAAGGTTGGATTTGAGAAGGACCAAAATATCTACCGAACAAAAAATGAATGGAAGGCTGTTCTCTTCGCGGATGAATCCATGTTAAATTTGTTCAATACAGCAGACGTTATTTGATTTGGTGAGAATTTAGAACTCGTTATCAGCTGTCGCCAACTATCAATGAAAGACATTTACATAAATGATATCTACTGGAGGAGTGAGATTGCACATGGACTTTAGATGGGTGCAGAGATGGCTTTTCGAGTAGAACTGTCTCTGTTTAAATCTACAGAGATGTCATTATTTCCCATTTTCAGCTGTCGCTAATTTTAACTTACAAGACGAAAGCGCTGGATTATAAAACTCTAGTATCGTGGAAGATTATTATCAGCAGTAAATAGTTTGGCATATGGAGAAATAGGTTCTGTCTACAGATCAAAGATTAGCTCAGTTATATTATCTTCCAATTTTGAAGCAAAAATGACCTGTTTTGGGAGGATATCTGTAATTTTAAACCGTTGTCAGATAACGAGGACGCTCCTAAACCCTGAAATCCCGGCAGAAACTTTCAAGCTATACCAGCGAGAAGATATTTTCGATGGATTTAAACTGAACTAGATATGTAAACTGTGAATGTATGGTGGAAACGGGTCTTGATGCTAGAAATCTTAAGTTCCGAAGTCTAAAACCGGCCATTCGGACATAAAAGCTCCATACCAAAATGGGAATTAAGCATGCTGTAAGAACGAGTAAAGGGAAAATCAATGACAGCGTAAGTTGAGCTTCACACTAATAATCTAGTACAAATTCATTAGTACCACGGTATGCCAACGCAATGTTATAATAATATTGATATATTAATATACTGAAAATGAATGCGCTTGTAAACGATCACATTAGAACATAATGAAACTAATACATGGAAATACTGGTAAAATTATGTTGGTGTGGCATGGATATTTTCGGAGTGGATGGCACAGAAATTTTTTTCTGAGTTCCTAGTCAGATGTCATCCTAGTCCACGGTTCAAAATTTCGAGGTTCTTTCTGCAGTAGCCCTTACGCAGCTTCAGTACTAGCTTTAATTAATAAAATAAAATCACATTAGAACATTAGTAAACGAATGTATTGAGCACAAATGTATTAAACTGTAATCCTAATTTACATATTAGTGCACTAGTAGTAATATAGCAGTGTCCTAGTTTGTCTACAGTAAATAATAAAAATATTCTTCTCCACTTGAATTAAGTTACATCTAACATCATAGTTACTAGTAAATGGAGAAAGTTTATTTTTAATAAAAATTGTAATTAACATCTACAATACGCTTATTTTAAACTCATTATTTGGGATTTTATCCTTTTAAATCCTTCCTCTCGCAAGGAAACAGTGAAGTTAACTCCTGTTTCCTACAGCCTAGAAATAATAATTATTATACTACTAATATAAATTAGCCTAGAAATATTCAGCTTCCGCTTTAATTGGAGTTTATTTTAACTAATAAGATTTACAGCTTTCCTTATAGTTTCGGCTGGATGGGATATTTCATAAGATTTGCTTTTAATAAAAATTGTCGCATGTAAACGAAATTTATAAGGCGGTTATTTTAACCCCATTATTTGGGATCGCATCCTTTCAATTCATTCCCTTTCGCGGGAAACAATGAAGTGAACCTCGAGTTCAGCGAGGCATCGGTGTCGCCAAGAAAGGCGATAGAGCACCCCGAAAAAGAAGAGCGAGAGGAGAAGGGATCGTTGGAGGGTGAGGCAAATGAGAGCGTAAGTTAAGAGTCCCGATGACAGCTTGAAGGTCCCAACGACCGTCAACACACTTAATTTGCCTTCCAACATCTCGCATACATTTGCTTCGGCTTCTTTGAAAGGGGAAGTTTGGAAATTGAATTTTGACAAGGGAAGGGAGAATGGCCTTAAGTGTTTTCTCTCGCGGATCCGTCATTTTGCTTTGATGAATTGAATTTGCGCGCCCTAATTAATTGGGGTGCGCCGCAAATTATTTGGACTCGCGTTTAAAAACAGTTGGAGAGATGTCTCGTTAAGGATATGCCCCGCCACTGACCTTGGTGTTAGCTATTTCCTAAGTGATTAGAATCGGAGGTTTGAATTTTTTTTTAAGTAAAGGGAGAATTTAATTGGAATTTTTATCTTGGTGGAGCAAGTGAATAGCCAATTAGACTTTATTTTCCTCTTACGTTTGTTCCTGAAGAATGTTAAACTGATAATTGGATTAAGGCTTTAAATAGTGTCACTAAATCTAATCTTTCCAATAGATATCAGATAGTTATAATTAAAATATTCCTATTTAGATCACCACTGAGAAAAAGAAAACCTAGGGTCGGATTTACACATTTCTGCGCCACAGACCGAAGCATATTCTGCGCCCCTTCTCAAAAAAGTTAATATATAGTTTTCAATTTAATCTACAATATAGTTTGTTCTCAATACATTTAATACAATCTTTATAATCTTCAAAACACATTAAAGGTTTTATTCTGAATTTCATCACTTATGAAATAACATTAACACCTGGAAAAATACTCCATCGTATTTATTGAAATCTTCTGAAATACCTACCAGAACTTCTTCGTTTGATCATTTTGTGCGTGAATAGGACTGAAGAAGACTTGAAGACAGATATTATCAAATCTATTTCATTGCGAAAAAGTCAAAGGTCCATTGTATACATAAAATCTGTCAATATATTTAATGCAACGAATGTAAATTTAACAAAAATTTATGTCTACAAACGCTTTACACTTTTCAAAATAGTACTGCAAAGTTTGTAAATATTTTGTTCTTATTTTTTCTGCATATGGCAGCAGTGGCTTAGGGCATGGCCTAGGTTGGCCCTATGGGAAATATGGCCCTGAGAAAACCAGTAGTCGAGATAACAAATCTTGATGATATAAATTTTAGAGCGTGATCAAATGGATGATGACAAGAAATTAAGTAGAAATATCTGTTAAAAATTAGTATTTTTTGTCTTAGACTATTTTACCTTATATGTATGAAATGATATTTCATCATACGCAGTGTAGAGTAGACATCTTAGTAAACAGGCAATCGTTGAAGTCCAAATCAGTTTATTTAATTTACTTCACAAGTTTAATCTGGTTTTATATATTTCTGAGGAATATCAAGCCATGATTTAAAATATAGACGCAAAGCGCAGTCACCGGCGACAAAGAAACAAGCCACGCCGAAGCGGACATCTGCTATAAATGTTACATGATTTTGAAAAGAGAAAATTGCACCATCGCAGAGAGATTAAGTAGATTGTAAAAGAGGGGAATCCCCGAGCGTTAGAGCGGTTGAATCTGGATTTCAGCCGCTCTTAGAATTCCAATTAATATGCATCACGACTGTAATTGCATTACTATATGACTGCAGTTTAGTTTTGTTTATACTAAGGGCAATTCGCGTAACTTTTTCTAGTTGGTTTTTGGAACTTTTGGTTTTGTTCTTTTTGCCATTTTCTAAAAAGGAAACCACCGTGATTCAGTGTTCCTGTTAACCATTAGTTTTTCCATTACAGTGCTCCGAATAGGGATACTTTAATGCTAGTCATACGATGTCCGGAGTGGAAAGCGTTAAGTTATTCAGCCATTTAATCTGTGAAAGACTGAAATTATAAAAATGGTATCTACGCATAGAAAAATGAGTATGCATTACACTTGGGAGAACAAATGCCATCCGCCACAAAGATATTGGACAATATTGTGCGATATTGAACAATATTGTGCGATATTGCACAATATTCGCAATATTGTAGGATATTGTACAATATTATATAAAATCGAACAATATTTTACAATATCGTTCAACATGTTGTGCTACCTGGGTATTAAATTAAATAACTATCTCGGAAACTCTTGGAGAAAAGGAAGTTAGAAAGTTGTTCAACATCGTCAGTTTAGGAAGAATTGACACTCCATGTGCATGAATGGCCTAGACTGAAAGAAAAAAGCACGAATGTAAATTTATGCGATTCCAGCTAATGCTAGTATTAAATTCATCACAGGTAAGTAAGCAGTATTCAAATTGTTCACTTATGCAATAACAATAATACTATATTGCACAAATTCATTTTTTTGTGTGAAATAAGAAATTATCGTGCTAGTGTGTGATTAAATATGTTCCTTAAACTAGTATTTTTCTTCTATAGAAAGGTTCAAAGAACATCTTTTAGAGGTCAAAATTGTAATCGAGTCTTTCATTGTCATTTACAATCACATCTCAGTATTAAAGGAAATTATATTCTTAAAATACGCATCAAATACTTCCTGTACATTTCCATGTGGAAAACACCATAAAAGACACGAAGAAGAAAACTGCAAAATACGATCGTTTTAATTGGAAATGGATGGAGAGATTCTGAGGTTTGAGAACGTTATTTTCGAAATGCGCTGGTAATCGAAATGAGATACAGTATTTTCTCGCTGTGGCGTATCGAAAGTAACGGCACTTAAGGGATGTTTTTAATGTCTCCGTCGTTATATGTTACTTTAAAAAAGTGAAATAAATGTAAAATATTTTTGGCAATACCGAGTCATTCAATACCGCGCGTGAGGCAAAGAATTCTCTTTCTTTTACCACCTCTTGATAGGTCACCGGTGTCCTACACTTACACACATTTTGCCATGGGGAAAAAGGAAGAAAAACAGAAAATCATTATATAACATAAGAAATAATAAAGAAAATTTTCAAAACAAAAAGTTATTCTTAAAAAAATACAAAATTACATAAAAATACAAGAAAAATATATGAAATGGAGAAAACTCTTCCTGATTCGCACAAAATTTGTGTCAGTGAGAAAAGAATTACAACAATTCAAACAAGAAACAAAAAGACAAGTCAATATCATTGGCAATCACAAAAAATGACAAAAAACTTGACAAACGGAATTAACTACTTTTCGTTTGTCATTAAGAAGAACAAAGCACAAATTAATATCATTGGTAAACCCTCCTCCCCTGATAAGATGTTTTCCCTAATATTTATTCCATTTGTCAAGTTTTTCGTATATCTTTTAGATTCTTGTTTGCATTGTTATATATATATATATATATATTTATATATATATATATATGCGAGAAAATCAGTTTGGTTCTATGAGAAACAATTTAAACTACATGCCTTCTATATCTATCTATGAATAGAAATCACTTTAAAAATTTCAAATATAATGTCACTACTTTTTATCTTCAGTATTTCTTTTTATCTTCTTAACAGTTCCTCAAACCATACGAACGTAAGTCATATTATGTCTATTTTTCAGGAGAGCATAAAAACTGAAAAGAATTTACACGTTTCCAAAGAGGATTTACGCACCTATGACCCTAGGATTATTATAAAAGGAAAATTGTTAACACACTTTCAATTATTATGACTTGATGCAACGTCAGATTCTACAAGCAAAACTATAATAACCTGAAAATCGTTAGGATTCAGCTTTGGATTTACCATCGTCTACTTCCGAGGTGCAGATAATAGAAATTACTATAGAATTTATAAATGCAGTATCATTATATTGTATCCTAAAATGGAAGTAATAGCAAAAAAAGAAGAAAATAATAATTTACTACAATTTGAATATTTTACATTAATTTTATGGAAATAAGAAAGATTTATCGCATTTATGCATTTAAAGTGTTAAATTTAAAATGAATCGCCTTTGAAAGTAACAAATTTAAATCTTTAATTTATGAAACAAAAATGAATTCCATGTTATTGAAGTTAGTTATATGCAACTACAAATTTTACTTTTGGAATTACACTCGTCTTGTTCCAAGGTGCAGATGATAGAATTTTTAAATGGAATATAACTATATTGTATCTTTAAATAGAAATGATGGCGAAAGGAGAAAATTTAATTTAATAGATATTGGGGCATTTAGCAATAATTTTATGGAAATAGGAAAAAGTTATCCCATTTATGAGTTTAAAGAGTAAAATATGAAATTAATCGCCTTTAAAAGTAACAACTTTTAATCGTTAATTTATGAAACAAAAATTAATTCCATGTTATTGAAGTTAGTTATATGCAAATACAAACTTTACTTTTGGACTTACGCTCGTCTTGTTCGGCGGGGAAGATAATAGAAATTACTTCGATAGAATTTTTAAATGGAATATAACTAAATTGCAACTTTAAATAGAAATGATGATGAAAATTTAATTTAATAGAAATTGAACATTTAGCAATAATTTTAAGGAAATAGGAAAAATTTATCCCATTTATACGTTTAAAGAGTAAAATATGAAATTAATCGCCTTTAAAAGTAACAAATTTTAATCGCCATTATTTTTTGAAGGAAAAAATGAATCCCAAGTTAATGAAGCTGATTATGTGTCTACAAACTCCTTACCTAAAGACTTTTCAACAGTTGAATAGAATTTTCTCCCAAGACAACTACACTTCTTTATATGCGATAAAGAAGTGAATTGTTGTCCATTAAATTTACCTTATATCTCCTCGAAAAGTTAATGAATTCTTAGCACTGGAGAGCATACATTTCAAAATAAAATGTATGTGCACATCAATTTACTTCTCCGCATAGATCTCAGACAGAAGTTGCCCAAATAGATTGCGGTGACTTATTTGTGCCTCCCGAACCATAACTCAATTTTCTTGAACTTCCTTTACATGCACATATTTGTTGTTTTCTGTAACATCAATAAATCAAACCAAGTATTTGAATAAAGAACACATCTTCTGTAGGGAGATAGAAATCTCAGTTTATGAGTGTTCTATGCAGATTCCTAACATTATTAACTTAAGCTGTAGATTTATATAGCTCTCTCGATGTTGCACATTTTCGACACGTCGCGACATGAGGGCGCTGCAGTCGCCGTGCACCCCTCTGGGTTCTTTGAATATACAATGGAACAAAGAAAGATGGAATTTATGGTAGGTGTATTTCTGATGCATCTTACAGATTTTGTACTTTGAATAATTCTTGAATTTTAAATTGAGAACGAACTGCTTATTACATTCAAAGGAATACTCACTTGAAGGGTTTCTTTCGTTGAAAGAAGAATAATATAATATTTTTTTATAGTTTGCACTTACTTTCTCCAAACCAATGACTAAGGAGGAATATATACCTCATAATGCTTTAAATAAAATCTACGACAGCATTTTTAAAAAATATCTTTCAATGATTTCTTATGAGTACAGTTAGGAAGAAAATAACTTCTGTTGTGTAAAAAACCTGATTGTAACGTAATTATGTGAAGTTTAATAGACAGCACAGCAATGATTTAAATCCTATGATCTAAAGTAGTTTAAACTATAGTAGTTTTCATTTTAAAATTTTCTACATATTACATTTATTACTATTATACATCGTAGAGACAACTGTAAATTCTATTCTGTAGTTAATAGTCTATTTTCTTTTTTAAATACAGAGAAATATTTCAGAATTAAAGGAAATTTCTTTCGATTTTTTCATCTTTTTAGGAAGTACATTTTTAATGATTCATTATTTGTATAATCCAGTTATGAAGAACACATCTTCTGAATCATGGAAATCTGTTCTCTAGCATAATGAGATGATGTTTAATAGACTAACAGTAACAAGATACTATATGATCTGAAGCACTCTATACTAAATGATGCTGAGTAGTGTACGTTTTAAAAGTTATCCAATATTGCATTTATGACTTTTCTTCATTGTTATTCATTCAAATTCGGTGTTTAATTGATTAGTTCTTGCATTTTTTAATTTTTTATTTATTTCTCTTCATATATTATTCTTTTTGAGCCACGTTAAAGGAAGTTCGTCTGAAAAAAGGTTTTATTTTTTTCTGCAAACGATTCGTTTAGCGAGCTTCCGTGTTTTAATTTATAAACATCGGAAAAAGTTGTTTTCTTGCCTTTAAGGTCTCTTTTTTTGTCTTTTGGTATTTTATTTTGCAACGTATATTTTTGTTCACATTTTGTTCTTCCTAAAAATGTGTACAGTGTAGAGATTAGAGTTGCTTATATTTTGCATAGCAAACTGCTCTCACACTAAGCTATATATGTAGTAATACACACTATATATACACTAAGCTATATATAGTCTTTGCAATAATGACCTGAAAAATGAAAAATTGTGGACGGCCCCCAATTGTATAACCACTAAAAAGTAGTCGTTCAGTGCACCCCCGCAGGTGGGAAGGTGTGCTAATTACATTCCCAGATGCGATCCAGATGTGAAGAGGAAAAAGGCGGTAAAATCAGCGTATGTGGTTGATGAAACATTCTTAAAATACGCATGAGAATTCTGGGATTGATCCAGACCTTTTTCTTAACTGGAACTGTACTTGAGACCTCAGATGAAAGAGGGAAGAGACTCTGTTCAGAAGTGTGTCCAGCGATATTCAACCTTGAGATATTCTGAACTTCTATAATCTCTAAATATATTTAACCCTCTGATGGGAAGCTATAAATATTTTCCTTGTATGTATATACTTATTAAATGTAGTTTTATAGCTACCTGTATTTGTGTAATTGAAACTTAACTCCAGTATGCCAGCTATGGCCCTCAATGTAGTTTCCAAACGGTAACTACATCAATAAATGTGTTATTGTCACATGTTTCAGACAGGGGTGGATTTACACGTCTTTACGCAATAGGCCAAAGTGAATAATTCTGAATCCCCTCCCACCCTCAAAACGTTATTAAACACACTGTTCACACTGAGTGTGTGAGAAAGAAACAGAAAATGCCTTTTTCTTGCAACTGAGCAAGATAACACTGACTGTAGAGATGTGTAGGTAAATCCGTTGCTGAAATTATTATTTAATGCAGATGGATATAAATTTAAAAAGCAGTACTTTATACAGCCTTTTCAAAATAGTACTGAAAATCGTTTGAAATTTTCAGAACTTTGGATGGTATTTTTTCTGCAAATACGCCCCTTCTGCGCCCTAGGCCATGGTCTAGGTTGTCCCTATGGGAAATCTGTCCCTGGTTTCAAAGCTTTTCAACAAAAACTAATGAAAATTTTGAGTGGTTGACAATCACAGCATATCTTTTACCAATAAAATGCATGAATAGACATAATAAAAAACATTCATGTCACTTGATTCGAAATGAGAAAATATCATTTACTATTTCCATGAAAATTCGAGTCAAATTATTTTGTTTCTCAGAAGTTTATTATACCTGAAACTTATCGTATTTCTTATGAAGACTTTTCTTATTTGTTTACGACACTCATGTGTTTACCTGACAAAAAATATAACATTCGCCATCCTTGACGAGATTCTGAAAGTTCCGTCTTTTTACAAAGTAAACAGTAAATTAATCAATCAAACTGCGTACCTCGTGCCATATTAAACGCAAATTTAAAGTTTTGCTACAAAAAATAATAATAAAAGTAATCAGTGAATCACAGCATTTCTTTTTCCGTTAAAGTTCCTGAAAAGACATAATAAAATTCTACATGTCATTTGATTCAAAATAAGAAAATATCATTTATTATTTCCATAAAAACTGGAGAAATTTTGTTTTTCAATAGTTTATTGAACCCGAAAACTGAATTATTTTTCTTATGAAGACATTTCCCTGCTACTTATTTTATGACACTCATCTGTTTACCCTAAGAGAAACATAACATCCACCATTTTTGATGAGATTCTGAAAATTCAGTCTTTCTATAAAGATAACCTAAACAGAAAGTTAATCAAACAAATCAATTAATCATTGTGGTTTGTATCAGTCATATTAAGCGCAAATTTAAAAAAAATGTTTTAAAGTTTTGCAACAAAAAATAATAAAAGTAATCAGTGAATAGCAATCAAAGCATTTCCTTCCCCGACATGAAAAGTCATAATAAAATTCTGCATATCATTTGATTTAAAATAAGAAAATATCATTTATTATTTCTGCAAAAACTGAAGACAAATTATTTTGTTCCTCAACAGTTTATTGTACCCGAAACTGAATTATTTTTCTTATGAAGACATTTCCCTGTTACTTGTTTTATGACACTCATCTGTTTATCCTCAGAGAAAAATAACATCCACCGTTTTTGATGAGATTCTGAAAATTCTGCCTTTTCATAAAGCAAACCAGAATGTCTCTGTCTAATAACAAAGGAATTCCCCAAGGAAGGCTCACATTATGGTCTAAAATTTAAAGATGGTCGTAACTCGAGCCAGGAACACCGCGGTACATTTAGTCGTATTTACAAAGAAACTTTTAAGCCCAAAGATCTCTAGCCCATCCCCCTATAATCTATTACAAAAACTTCTTTCCCAGCCAGCTAAAAGGAAAGAAGCCGAAAAAATAAAACCACGTTAAGGCCGTTAGTGGACTCATTCCCTCATTTACAACCTTTTTGTTGGCCCGGTGACATCTTAGACCTTTCATTTTTACGGCGAATCTTTTTTTATTATTTTTGGAAAATAAAAGTAAAAAAGAATTTAGAAATAGCTCTGTTAAATGGTAGCGATTTTGGTGGGGCTTCTAAATTAAAGCCGGTTTTGCAGCGCTAAGGGGAACTTTATATTGCCAGTAAAATACCATCAAACATCAAAGCGTATTTATTTCGGTTATAAAGAAGATTGTTGTTTGGAGAAATGCGCGTCTCTTGTAGGTGGAATGGTCGTCGTAAAATGCAGCCAAAAATATCTTATAACAGTGTGTCGGGAATTTTACAATTACAAGCAAATGGAGGAAATGCAATTGTTAGTTGCTGTGAAAGCACACTCGATCGCAAAACAAACTTGTGAGTTTTCAGAAAAGTTACATAAAATGAAAATGCCTCGGGGCTTGATTGGCATTCGAATAAATATGTGAACGACAGGATAATATTTTTCTCTAATAAAGTTCTGGTTTTATGAGATTGGCTGCATAACTAAAGCTTGTGAGTATTGGTGATTTCATCTGAAACATAACTTTTTTTATATAGATGATAACAAACTAGGTACATCCCTTGAATTTAAAGTTTGAAACTTCAATATACTCGAGTTAAAGCATGTGCTCTGTTTAATGATTCTTCCCGTTAAAAATTCAAAAGTTCGGAACGAATATGAGGTAAATTTATGAGAATGATTTTTGAAATAAAAATTTTGAAAGTGTCTAGAAAGAAGAAAAATAATAAAACTCAACAGAACTACGAAACTAAAGCACGATATTGTCAGTATTTTTTATTTTTTGCTGCATTAAACAATATAAGCTTAAATGACATTCAAGAAAAGAAGTACTAAAATAAAGTTCAGAAATTTAATTATTCTTGCATGTTATGACAATTGATAGATTTATTTTGCAGAAAAGCAAGACAGTTCCAATGAACGAAGCTAGTGTGGGCCGAAATGAAGAAAAAAAACATCAATTATAATTATTAAATATCATAATAAAAAAGAAAGTGTTTTAAAACTAGATAAAGAATAGGAGAGAATATACTCTGTCATATATTGCATAAAAGTTTTCAGTTTTAACAAATTCGTTATATTCGTTCAAGTACCATTGGTTAATTTAAAAAAACGAAGACAACTTAAAAACAAGGCTCTCAACGCTTCTACTGATTTTCTTTTTGTCTGTTTTCATAACTCGTACCTACAAAGTCACAAAGACACTGGAAGTTGTGAGCAAACATCATCAGAATGCTAGAAAAAAACATCAACCACTCCTCCGGAAATAATCCCGACCATAATAGCCCAGGAAGTAAACTAAAAACTAGCCATCCCAAAAAAAAAGCATCCGCCACTAAAAGGCGCATTTAATGAAAAAAACTGCGTGCCCTCACCCTCTCCAAAACAAACATGGCAAAGTAAGAGCATAAAAATTCAACACATGAATGTGCGTAATCTCTCTGTGTATGGAAGGAACAAATAACAGCCTAATTCCTCTTCAAAATTGTCATTCCAGCAAACGGACCAGCCTGCCTTTCCCGTGTTGACTGAAGGGCTATTCAACAAGGGCCCCAGCAGGGTACAGCCTATATTCATTTTATTCATTTAGTTGGTGTATTCATACGTCGGCAGGGTCGTCCAGCATGGAAATGTCTTTACCCTCCAGCGATTCATTTTGCAAGTCCTCATCTTTCGCTCTTTGGGGGTTTTACTTAGTAGTTCCTCTGCACCCTTTTTCTTCCACCTCTGCGAGCATATCTTCTCCCTTCAGATAAAGAATAGTGCAAAGAGGGGTTGTCTCGAGTGCTCTGGTCTGGGATCGGAAGAGGGTTTGGCCATAAAATAAAAAGAGGAACATTTTGCCTTGACAGATGCCTACAGAGATTTTTACCGAAAAAAGAATAAATATTTTATTCTGTACCCGAAACACACATGTTTCAAGTAATTCAAAACTATTTTTAACTTATAGGGGAGAATGGGGTAAAACTGGTATCCTTGATTCTGGCATTATTAGCTCTTATTTCTAGCGGAAAGGTACTTAGTTACACTCTACTAGTCAAGAAAAAGGAACAGTCATAGTGACATGTTGCAGCTGTTGAATTTACTGCTTCTGTGAAGGTTTCATTGTTTTAAGACGTCAATTCTCTAATGTACGTTTGATTTTAAACTATCCTTACTTAAAAATCATTACACTTTTAAAAACCATTTTTAGTCCAGCTTATTATACATTTACTAAGGATTTATACCCTATCAAACAATAAGGATTTACTCAATAATTGCGCTTTTTTTCGTTTTCTATAACCTCTGCACTCGGGGTAAAACCGGGTACTCCAAATGGCGTAAGACCGGGACAGTCAGTATTGATGATTCCTCCAATTAAGACGATGAAAACACATCGGACATTGATTGTTTATATTTTAATGATGAAATTTTTAATTTAAATAAAGAAGGGTTAATCCAATGTAAAAACTGCCTTAGTTGTGCCCACGAAAGCTGCAGTGGCTCGGAGGAAGAAGACAACTGCTTTACATGTGAGTTTTGTAACTAATATTCTTAAATTGTCATATAAAATAAAAACGAGTGCGAATTTTCCATTGAAAATAGAGTTTTCCTAATTTTTCATAACGGTAACATGTGTACCCGGTTTTACCCCCACTAGTGGGTTAAAACCGGGTAGTTTGACTTTTTTATATAAAAATCATTGATAAAAAAAGCAATGAAACTGTGACTTTTCTGGAAAGATATATTGTACTCCGCTAAACAATGAATATTTTAATAAAATTTAACAAGCTCTCTGTCGAATATTTTAGCTGCAGCAGGCCTTCAAACCTTAGCTTTCCGGTTTAACCCCACTTTCCCCTAAATAATATTAACTTCTGCGTAATGACAACTTCTGATTGCAGCATCAGATTAAATGTGTTAAGAAATATTGAAATTCTAATATTATATAATTTAATAGTTATTTTATTAAATGATGAGGAAGAGAAAATTTGTTGTCTATTTTATATGACAAGAAAAGTAAGACATTTTGGTATAAAATATTTCAATATTTTAGAAGTTTCGAGATATCTCAATGAATGTGGGTAGGGAGGATGTGGAAACTGAAGACAAAATAACCTTTTATATATCTTCAGTAAATAGATTTTTAAGCTTCCTGTAGTCTTTAAAATCCTTGCCAATCAATCTGTCTTCAATTTTACAAAATAATGACAATTTTAAACTTGAAAGATGCATCCCAATAGGTTTCTTTCATAACCTATGGAATTCACCGTAATTACATGAGTTCTTTTTACATTTGGTCATAAATAATTAAAAAAAGACAGCTGTGGATGTATTTTCTAACCCATGGAATTTGTTTCTCTTGCTGTTTCTTGTATCTTTGGACCAAAATATCTTGAAATTTTAGCATAACCATTTAAATGAGTAAGTAAATTTAAATTGAAGTGGATATACTGATTTAAAATTAGCATTAATTAGTTCTATGATAAATACTGGGACAAAGTTTTTCTAAAGAAAAGATTGAAATAAAAAACTGCTTCATAAAGACAAGAAAAATGTAAGTTTTTCAAATAAATTTATCGCAATATTTCCCATAAAATCATATGCTCTGTGATGATTGCTGACAAGGTGAATACAAGTATACCCAAGAAGAGGATTTGTATTGAATTGAATTGAATAAATTCTCTTCTTTTTTGGAAAATTATTTTATAATAATTTTTTGACTTAAATATCTGCGAGTATGCTGACAGATTCAATACCATCTGGACTCTGAATAGTAACCATATGCGTGATTATTCACTGAATAGAAGGACTTGTTTTATTTGCTTCGAGCAAAAAGAAAATGTAATGGTATTAGTTGATCTTTTAATTTTAAATCTGCGTCTTCTTACAACTCTGTAGGCATTTTTTTAACTATCAAAATCAAAGAATGTCAAAATGATTCGTTGTCTAAAATGGTGCCTACGAGTTAACATTCAAGTACAAAAGATAAGTGTCAAAATTATGATCATGAATTAGTCTTCATTTTATTCGAACGCATTAGAAAACGCATTGATCAATCTCTGATAATAATTTTACCATCCTACTCTCAACAGACGCAAGATACTCCAAGAAGAAAAGCTGATATATTAAGCTAGTATTTATACCACATTGGAGTCTTAGTGTTTGTGCTTTGCTCATTTTCCCTTGGAAATAGCAAACATTCAGAAAAGTCAACTTCCTTCATGTGAAGCTGATCGAGTGTCAAGGACACGACGTCTCAGCTTTTAATAGAAAGATCCACGATTGGAATTTGGGCAACTTTCTGCGCAAGTCTTCAGCATATTGACATACGATCCTCAGTCGGAATCTCGTGTCTAACTCAATTGCGAACTTATGTTAGGATTTTAAAAGAGAAAGTCGGACTTACTTTTATTCAATCAATCAGGTCATGTGTGCAACATCTTAACGAAGATGTGATGTGGAAGTTTAGATTTAAGTGTAAACATTATTTACTCTAAATTATGAAGAATCACAATATCAGAGGTAACATTACACAATAATTTATAGGATGGTTCCTGAAATCCACAATGTGAAAGCACCTCCTACCAAAATTTTGGACTAAAAAGTCCACTCTTAGTACACGTACAGTCGTATTATTCAGTTTACAGAGTTTTATTTCTCTTTAACTTTGTAACGAAACAATATATTATTTTTTTAGCGTCAAAATCCAGTTTCATTTCAAACATCCACAAGGAAGACCATCCATTCGTTGACCTGTAACATTTGACGAAGATCAAGCATTTGACCTATTCGGCCAGCAAATTCCACCAAATAAAGTAAAATTTCTCGTACATAATGCCAGAAAATTCCGCTTTGATTTGTGACTGCGCCCCCGACACAAGGAATTATCTCCCCCTCCCCTCTCTTGAGATGGATGCTAGGGAAGGAAAGGAATCGAGAGAATTGGGCGACCACTTAAACCGAAGAGAAAAGTACCTGTGGTGATTAAAAATGGTGCTGACTCAACAGAGGGGTTGCCCATTCCAGCAGGTGGTTAGGCCCAACGGCCATGGAAGTATCTGGAAGAGTAAGCAGTTTTTCTCACCGAATATTGATGCACGATCAAGATCTCTCTCTCTCTCCCTCTATCCCTCACTCTTTCTTATCGTCTGCGTCCTCTTTTCATCCACCCCCTTCGCCATCCCCTAAGGATGGTTTGGATTTGCTTAGAACGGTCTGGCAAACGATATCTAGGGAGATTTAGGGAGAAGATACAAGACGCAAAAATGAATTTCTCATGCAGTTGGAAAAGATACAGCAGAGTTATTTTTGGAGTGAGAATGCATTAAGTTGGGAGCTGTCTTACAGGAAGAATGAATTATCCTGAAACTGATTCTAGTTCTAAAACTTTCCGTGGCAGAGAAAACACCTAGTGGCAAATGAACGGTTGTATAATGCAACAATGTAGTCTGCATGTTACCTGCCTGCAATGCGCGGAACGATGAGCGAAGTATTTATTCTGTTTTAACATTTTATATTTCTCCTAAGCATTAATTAGAATATCATACTATTACATAGAATGATAAATCTGTTTTCAGAAAAATATAAAAATAAGGGGATTTTACTGTAAACAGACTACTTGCAGCTAATATGCAGACAAGAAAGACATTTAGAATCACCCCTTACAACTCTGTCAATACAGACACATTCTAATTTAAATAAAATTCAGGAATCTCAACGGAACGTTTCTGAAATATCGTAGCGATACAGATATTTCATGCTTAAAGTAAGAATTCCATACAATCTTCAAATTCCTTAAGTAGCCAATAATGTTCATATTTATCAGATATGCCCTTTAAAATATGTCTTTAAAAATTTGTACTATTTATGCATTACTTTGCATAAAAACTCTGAGGTATTTATATTATAATTCGATGATTATTAGGTAGTTTTTTCTAAGTTTTAACTAATGGTGTCATTAAAGTGTAATAAAAGTGCATGCAAATTAAAAAAAAAATCAAAATTTGATTAAAGTTAATAGACTTTTTGATGATCTGCATTGAACCTTTGATTGGAATCTCCATTTCGACTGAATCAATAATTAAAATCAATGCATCAAAAAGATAATTAAAATGCTCCTTAAAACCAAAAATTAAAACCCTTTCTTAATGCATGATCCTAATACATAGTATTTAATACTACAAGTAAGTATTTATTGTATGAGTCTAGTTTTTGAAAACTGGCAGAAAATATTTCATCATTTTTTTCTCCCGTCACAGAAAAGTTTTTGAATAAATGAGTTACGAATGGAGTTTTCTGACATTTTTTTAGTATTTATATGAATCCAGAGAAAAAAATATTAAGTTTATTCAATTATAAAGTGACTTGGAATAAAATGATATTCTTATACAATCACCGACTTCTTTAGAAAAAGTTTGTCTTAGAAAAGTTGTACTATTAATACCATCATAGCTAAACCTCCGATTATTTGCTTTTAACTTTAGTATTTTATTCATCTAGTTTAACTCTTTCCATATGATGAGTGAAAACATAATCTATGTATACGGACGTTGTGAAGTTCATTAAGCACGATATATTTTAAAATTTACTTTTACTAATTTAGTTTAGTTATATTAACGTCCCACTTTGAAGCATACTTTTAAAATAAATATTTACTTTTGAAGTGTTTCAGAATGTGCATCTTCAATTGGATTATATCTGTTAGGAAATTCTGTATTTTAAGCTACGAAGCTTGCATCTTTTCTAAATTGTCTCTCGTACCTTTACTCTAAGATTCGAAGCGTTCTTTCTTTAAGATTTTTACGTCATTTCTTTGAGCTAGTCACTTCACTTGACATCTATATTAGCAGCTATTTAATCGGAATCGTATGACATTGTCTATTCGATTCCCGCAGCTGATATGTAGATCTACTGATTATTAGCAGAGTATATATGCTTGTCTCTACTATGTCATTTTTATACGGTCTGTAGGTTCTCTAAGCATTCTCTTCTCGGAGAGACATCAGTGATATGTAAGCTGTTGCTGGTACTGTACCTATAAGATGTAGGACAAGTATCAACCCTGTAAAATGGAAATGTGGTAATCTGTAAATATGTTCTTAAATGTAGTCGTCCAAATAACCGTCTCTTTTAACTTATATGTTTCGTCATTCCTGAAATAATAAGAAACGCTCTATCTCATAGAAGTTCCTCTGCAAAAATCCAGGATGCTTTTACCTTATTATCCAGCAGCTCTTCATAACCAGTGTTATTCAAGCTGCCTGTCTCTACTACAAAGATATAGTTTTTACGAATCTAAATAAAAATGAGACTAACAAGTGATATTGGCAAATTCGTTTCCTGTGCCTAACAATATCGTTGCTTAACACGTTCGTGGAAAAAGCGGCATACGCCCCTCTACTTGCTGTGACAAAGCGTGATATCCCGTCCAAGTTCGTGACAGATAAAACGCAAAGCGGCGTACGCCGTACATTTTTGTGCACAAAATGCTATTCAAGTAGCTTAGGTGTCCCAGCAAATAACATAGAAGCAAACAACACAAATGACATAAGCTGGGTGTCCGCGAACGTGTTAATAGTAGTTCGCTGTGATTTTTGCAGGCAGAGTTCAAGATGCGGAGAAATACGTGTGAACACGATGGGAAGTGATTGGATATGAACTATTTGCAAAAATAATGGTTTGAGCTGTCTCGCCGCAACTTGTAAGACAAGTTATTTTTAAAACTGTACTTTACTTCCCAAGTTCCCTTTTCCCTTTAATTTCACAGTTCTGAATAGAAGTCTTTGTTTTTGAAAATCTATATTCTGCAACTTCGATAAATTTTAATGCATTATTTCTTGTTTGCAGAGCGTATTCATGATGAAATTCCAAATTTTGGCCATTGTAAACAAAATTTGGCCTGTGTGGATTAATATGCCATACATCTGCTCGAAATCTAGATATGCATTGATAAGCATTATGTGGGCTGGATTTAAAATGAACATATACGTACTCCAAACGACGGCTGAAATTTCTTCTTTGTTCAAACAGAGCAACAAATTGCAAAAATATTTTTTCCCTCGAAGCAATGGATTTAAAATGCCGAACCTTCTCTCGGCGTATTATCTCGACGCTCCCCAATTCAAAACCCTGGTCACGAGGTATCCGAGTGTTCCACTAATTGATAACAGAAAAGGTAAATTTCGAAGAGGCAGGCCGATTTTTTCCACCAAGAAATTGGCCTTCCTCTTCTCAGCAGAGTTTGTGCTCGCTTGTGTTTGTCCTCCTCTTAGGGTCTTCATTGACGCTATTGATTTAAAAGAGAGGACAAATCCCCAGAGGACAGGTTGCCTCTTCGTTGGAAATCAGTTTTATTCCAGAAGCGTATATGGGACCAGGCTGTGGGATGATTTCGGTGAAAATTCCCTCGGTTGTTGGGTAGAAATAGAACAATTTCCTTTCAAATATTCATCTGAATTTCTTGTTAAATACAAATTAGTCGATGGAAATTATGCCCTTAGTTGCTTTGAATAATGAATAGAAAAATATTTCTTATTGAGAAACAAACTTTCATATGCAATCCGGAAATTTCATTTGCTTATCTTACAGTTAATATCCGATTTAAGTTGATTTTTTTTCAAAAACTCGTCCATATCCTTTCAAATATCGACTGAATTTCTTGCTCAGTGGATAGTTAGTTTGTAGATCAAGGTTATGTATTATTCGTTTATTTTGAATAACAAGTATTATTCACTGCAGATGAGATTTAATATTCTTTTGTATAACTTAAAATGGAATGACTTTATTACAGTTTCGACCGTTTTAAGGTTAAAAATCGGAAAACAATATCCATTTAAAATATGAATTTTTTCTTTGAATACGAAGAATATTTTATTATTCATCATTGATTAACAGCAGCTATTTTTTGTGAATAAAAAAATCATTGTTAATTTTCTGATTGTAAATAGATTATTAGTTTGCATCTCAGAGTGTCTCACGAAATATAATTTAACAACAGTAACACTAAGAGTTTCTCACAAAGAAAATGCATGCAACTCTTTCAAGATTACACATTGTCAATAATTAATGCATTGTCAACATGTCGGATACCATTGAATCATTTTATTTTCAGTGTATTCATTGAAAGTATTTTGGAGGAAACTGCTGACTATTTTTTTTTTTGTAAATCCAGATTTAAATTTCTGAAAAAAATCATTCAGATGCGAAATTAATAGCTTAGGTGAGTATTTCACTTGAAATACTTCATTACATATTAGTCTTAACCAAATATGTGCTTTCTCCACTTTTATTGATTTAGCAACACAAAAAAAGTTAAACATTTTTTTCTTAGCCAGGTCATTTATGATAATATTGATCAGTCTAACCATTTCATGAAACTCAAAGGCTGACTTACAAAATATTTTCTTCCCCTGAAACGGTCTTTGTTAAACTTATTAGCTCCTACCTGTTGTGTTTTGCTCTTCAGGCTGAAAAGAACAGAGCATGACGTATTACTATTACAATCATGAATATGAACATTATATTTTTAGAAGGAACTTAAGTTTAGCCAGTTTACTATTAAAAAAGTTTTGAGTCTTAATTTGATAATGTTCAATACATTTTTCATATTTGATATTATTTTTTTAAGTTTTATCCAAAATAATGGGATCTCGTTTACCATCTGAATCAAGCGAGTCAATAAAATCATTCCAGCAAGCTACTGAAGTTTCACTTGATGCCATTCTGTTAGAATATCATAAGTTTCGTACAGTCTCATTGTCAAGAGCTGATCTTAGATGAATGTCTTTTTGAGTTAATCGCTATCTGTCTATTTTTCTGTACACCTTAAACCACATTCAAAACTTATTTTCGATGAAAACAAAATAATCCACAATGCTAGTAATTTCTGTGAACTTCATCGAAACCCAAAGAGTGCCTTTACCTGTTGAAAGAGTGTCGGGTTTGGGATTGGAAAAATGTTATTTGAGTCCCCATTTTATTAAGATTACTCATATTTGAGATCCTGATGCATGTTAAATATAGCCGTCAATAAAATGGCCTCACGTCCATTCGACGCAAAAATTTGGGCACCTGGTCTGTTGCAATCTTCATGCTAACTTCTGCTTGCCCTTGTGCAGATCTGAAAAGGGATGTAATTTAATATTGCAAAACAGTCATTTCCCTCTAACTTTTTTTACTCGTCATCCCTTTTTGGTACGAAAAGTAAATTTTGTGACCCCATTACCGGCTGAAAAATTTTGCTACAACCCCAAAGATGGAAAATAAGTAAGAAAATACATGACTGACTTAAGATGAATGAAATACGTAAATAAATAAATAAGCTGAAAATTATAATGACTGTTCTCCACTTTGTCCTGTTCAACGGATTGTTCTTAACCAGGAATGACACTAGAGTTTGCCCGACGGGGGGGGGGCGATTTTCCCGCCAGGGGGGCCCGGTTTCCCCGACAGGAGGGCACGACCTGCTGTATGGAGGGGACAAATGTAATGAAATTGGTCTTAAATTTTCGCCAGATTATTATTTATCAACTGCGGTTGAATACCATGTACAAAAATTTTCCCCGATGGGGGCACTGGCCACCTCAGTCCCCCCTCTAGCGCCACCCCTGTTCTTAACTCAAAATGGTTTTCTTATTAAACGCCAAAATTTGAAGAATCTGAAGAACATATGAAAGTGAACCCAATATTGCTCAGTGTAGTTTTGCTTAAGCATAGGCTTGGGGTGACGACATGTAGCTTAAGAAAGCCTGAACTGACAGATGCCTTCTAAAATGGAATTTTGATCTAATGAGTGGCAATTAAAATTCCAATTCATCAAAACTGACCAATGCAAAACTTCTGTCGTCAACAATCGCACGAGTTAAATAAATTTTTATTCCACAATGAAAAAGATAAAAAAGAGATTACAAACTTTTCCTTTTCCAATCTATTCGAAACAAATCGACAATGTCCCACTATAATGACGATCCCCAATACGCGAACCCAAAACAATCATCACGATCCAAGATAAATGGTCCAGAAAGGGACTGACGAAGAAAAAAAACAGTGCATGAAGGAGCAGCATAGATATTTCGTAACTGGTTGATTCGGCCCAGAAAAGTGTCGGCCTGGGGGTGCCGGAGGGACGCATCGTTTCTATAGGTGTCCCATCCATCAGTGCCTTCCCCATTCTTCAGGCAGTCCCACGCCCATCCCGGCAAGAACAAAGCGGTGAAAGGACGCCCTGACCGCGGCATTTCCCTTTTGTATCGCCCCCTCGCAACTCGCACTTCATCATCCGTCGGCTGCTCTCGGCAACCGACCCTTTCACGTTTCTTCTGCAACTTCACTTTAAAATTCTTTTCCACTCCCACTCCGATTCAAAGTGGTTGAAGTCTCCCTCCGCCACCCTCTAGCACTCGTTCGGGACTGTCTGGGTGGCTGCTTTCTGGTTCGAGAATGATACAAAAAGAGATGGGAGAAAAAATGTTGCTGTATAAAGCGCGGTTTTTAATTTGTGTAATGAATTGTGTGGAGTTGTTTAATCTGTTGTCTTTGTGGGTTGAAATGAAATATGATAGGTGATTTGCTCGAGCTTTGTGGGAGCTTAAAGAACAATTGGATATGAAACCCAGTTTGGTCTTATTGAAGAGAAAATTCAATTTTTGAGGATTTCAGAATTGGCTTTCTCTATTTCAGTTTAATTTATAAACAGATCGTTGGTAGCCTTCATTTCAGTAATATTCGTATTTAAGGTATCCGAACACGTTCGAAAGTCGATTTTCGACCAAAATTCCATTTTTTAAAATTTTTGATGTTTTCGATAGTTCATTCATTTTTCTTTCTAAAACATATTTACTTTTGTCGGTACGCTAATTAGAAGATGAGATATTAATTGTTTTATAACAAACCGAAAACCGGAAGTGGGCGTTTAATTAGCCGAAAGTTGTCATTTAAAGGGACAGAAACATGTCACAAATTCTTTTAAACTCCTTTTTTGCAAGCTAATATGATGTCAGTATATTTTTAGGAATTTTTTTTAAAGTTTAGATACATAATTTGAGCGCGTGGAAAAACTAAAATTTGATTTTTCACAAAATTAGATTTTATGCATATTTTTCAACTTCAAACATGATAACTCAAGATATTATCATTCGATTGTTCTGAAATTTTGTGAACACTTTCTTCAAATGTTTCTCTAGTGAATGTACTAGAATAATGTATATTGTAACAATATTTTTTAAATTATGGTCTTTTATTTGAAAAATGACAGAAAATTTGCTGAAAATCTTATAATGATTGTTTGATTAGCTCTAAAATTTTTATTTATCCAAAGAATGTTAAGATTCTAGTACAAGCACTAGTCCATAGTATGTAGTTTATTTTAGTATTAGTTTTATTTTAATTATTACAAAAGTTTGATCTGTAGCATGTTTGAAGTTTTGGGAAATTTCCTCTAAAAAGCAGCAGAAATTCAAGAATTTTGTAAATTTATAATAATTTATACTCAAAAATCATACGCTAATATTAATCTTTATTAAATTCGAATCTAAAAAACATATTTTGGTGTTTCTATTTCACAATTTAAGAAAAAAGTGCTCCGAACGTGTTCGGATACCTTAAGTGAAATAACTAACAGAAACATGAAACAATTTGTAGCAAAAAGTAGATAACCGCGTTGATCGATGTACCATTTATTAACTTAAAATCTTGTCTAGAAGACATGCACCAGATACTAAGGGCGGGCAGGATCAATGGCGTAGCAAAGGTAAGTGGCGCCCGGATCATAATATTTTTTTGTCCCCCCCCCCCACCAGAACCGCATTAATGTCTTTAGGGGCCCTTAGGCAGTGCAAGATTCGCGACCCCCCATTTTCTCTTCCAAATTTCCAAAATCAGATACGTTATATCGATTTTTAGTATGATATCTATATAAGTAATTTTAAAGTAACAAATATTACGACAAACGGAAATTACAAAACATTTAATTGCGTGACATGAGAGTTGGTTTCAGTGTCTTGTGTATAAAGGAATTAAAATTTTAATTTAAAAGTATTTTTAAACAAGATGGTAAAAAATCACGAAACCTTTTAAAAGCATTCTAAACACGCAGATACAAAGATTGCCAGTGTTACTGACTTGCGAGTCAGTCAGCCAACTTTTAAAAAATTTAGACCACACTGATCTGCAAAAGAATTTTAAAAACCCTCAAAAAAATCCCAAGACAAATGTTCTAAATCCCAGGGGGGGCTTAAAGCTGCGGGACCCATAGGCAGTTGCCTACTTTGCCTATTGTGATGTATTTCAGCATAATATGAAGAATCGTGGAGCCTTCTTTAT
>BGPR01004547.1:97050-110021 GCA_013235015.1 Araneus ventricosus | reverse complement strand
CGGGCTATAGCCCCCCAGAGCTAAACCAAAATTATTTTATTTAAAATCACTACAACTGCTTGTTCTTAATTTTCATTTGTAAAAAAAAAATAATAATAAAATCGTGACAACATTGCTTTCTGGCTCGACAAGCTCAAAAATTTTCCTACTTTTCTAGTCATGCCTGTAGTGTTTGGCTACCGTTGGCGATGGTTGATCGGACGCTTGGCGTAACTCCTCTGAGGGTTGCTTTCTGTAAACGAATCAGTTGGAGTGGCGACCTCGAGAGGTGAGGTGAAATATTTAGGCCTAGTTGTGGTCGTTATTATTTTTGAATGGCTCTTCCTTTTAAGATGCAACGTACCGCACTGTAACTTTTATGTGTGTAGTTTGTCTTGTCTTTAACTGGTGTCTAAGTCTGAATAAAATTATTTTTCTAAAATCTGGTGTTTTTCATTTCGAAAAGACAACAACACTACAATACCACTTGTACTTGTAGCGTTGACGTGGTCAAAAATATTTTTTTGTCTAGTTATTTAATTGTATTTTTTTATTAAATTTTCGAAAGTATTGTAGATTTATATACGATTCTTATTGTCAGTTGAGGAAAGTCTGTAAAGTTAAAGTGTTTTGGTTTACATATGCTATGAGGTTTGACATTCGTCACTACGATACAAAATTTTTATGACCTCAGTCCCCCCCCCAGACACGAATCCTGGATTCGCCACTGACAGTGGTGTATGGATAAAGGTTTGATAGTTAGCGGATACCAGTGCCCGAAATGTAAACAGGCAATGGTTCTAACACCCAGGGCATTTGTGATAAATTTTCATGGGTCTGCCGCGTTACTGAACAGAATGCCCACCACGCGAAAAGAAGTGTCAGAGCAGGTTCCTGGTTTGAAAGAAGTCATCTGCTGATACCTACAATTCTTCTTTTTCTTATTTATTTGTGTGTGGAAATGAAAACAAAATTCATTCGTGAGGAACTGGATATCACCTCTCCAACAGCTGCAAATTGGGCAAGTTTTTGTAGAGAGGTGTGTCAGGGCATATTGATTTGGCGGTCAGGTAAAATTGGAGGACCTGGAGTTGTAGTATAAATAGACGGGGAGTAAATTTGGAAAGTGCAGATATAATCGTGGTAAAAGAGTGGTCGGAAGATGGGTCTTTAGCGGAGTAGAGAGAGGAACTAATAATTGTTTCTTTGCAGTTGTGGAAAATCGCACCAACGAAGTCTTATTCTCAGTCATAGAAGAATATATTTTTCCTGGAACTACAGTTATTTCAGATTTTGGGGCATCTGATGAAGGGTTCGTTCATCTTAGAGTTAATCATAGTCTGCACTTTGTGGATCTAGTCACAGGAGCCCACACAAACTCCATTGAATGAACGTGGAGTGCGATAAAAAGAAATCAAAGCACAAACCATGCAAAGGGGCGATTTGACTCTTATCTGGCTGCGTATATGTGGAGACGTAAATATTCAACTGCGGAGTCTGGAATGATATCGTTGATGGATATGATCAAGAAGGTGTACCCTCCACGATCTATGGATAAACGCCCAAAGAAAAAGCGGTCAAATTAAAATAAAATGACAATAAATAAAATTTAATAGATTAACATTTTTCTGTGTGTTTCATTTATCAATGAAAAAGCGAAGTTCTTCGCTCATGTTCATTTTGACGAAGGAAGATTTTTAGGTAAGAATTCATTTTGGAATTTTTAAAAAAAAAACTCTGATTCCTAACATTTAATGAACAAGCGTAGCTACTAGTTTCCCGCTTTGCTGAAAGCGAAGCCGCTGATGCTTTTTTAAGTTTAAAAAATTTGTCCGGAATACATTTGCAATGCCGCGGGCATTGCGTGCACAAAACAACAATAAAATGCTCACTGCGCACCCAAAATAAATTTTTCACATCGCCAAGGCATCTTGCTCTTGGCGACAAAAATTTGACGATCCTGAGTAGAGAGGAACTTCGTAAACGGAGTTTACGAAGCTTTGCATCGTAAACTTTACTTTTGTCAGACTCTTTTACATTTATGGATTACAGCTGAAGAAAGATCAGATTTCCTTTTTCTTCTAACGGGCTCATTTCATCCACAATATTCGGCTATTTTTTTTCTTCTTCATGCTGGACGATGTCTTTAGGACAGGACGTATTCCCAGATAGCAAATACACTTGCAGGAAGTTTGATTTTTCTGGATATTAGCTTGTCATGACAAACTTGATGTGGCAACTTTGTAGCAAACTTCCTGCAAAGTAACAAAGCATGATCGACCAACCCACTTGCAAAACAAGTTTGCTCTGACAAACTTCACACCACGATTTCAAAACAAGTTTGCTTGTTGCAAAGATGATACAGACACAGATAATCTTTGTCTCTGTTTAAAAAAAACATTCGATTTTTAGTAGCATCTCCTAGACCGTCCTTCTTTTTATTAATTCAATAAATCAATGATAATTTGCAAAAAAACTAACTTTAATATACAATTTTTTTGGAAAAATTCTAAATATTTTCATTAAATATAGAATTCGCACTTTAAAGAAAACTATATATCGCCTTTTTCTCAATGTTGAAATTTTAACGTTCATAAACAAAATTAAACCTAAAAAACAGTCAATGTTTGTTGAAAAATAATAACTCACATTTTGTCCCATTTTAAAAGTAATTACTTTTGAACCCTTATTTCAAAATTTATTCTACTAGCAAAACGTAGTTATTAGCGAAAGTCGCTCTCTCTTTGACTTCAAATCATATTCTCAACTCAAGATTTTAAAAATTAATGAAATAAAAAAAAATGCTTAAAATAAATCGCATTGATGCACGATCTATTTGCGCAATCGAACTTTTCCTTTCAGAGTCTAGCTGGCTGCGTGGTTAAGACGACGAGTTTAAGAAGCGGGATGTTGGGGGTTCGAATTCGAGGTTGTTTCTGTGCTCTGTTTTTGCTATACCCACGTAGCACAAAATATTGTTTTATATCATAAAATTCGAGAAAATAATTGTAAGGATTCGAATCACTTACCATTGTGCCACCGAGGCGTCTATGAATTTGAACCTATTATTTGTAAATGATTTTTGTGGCAACATGTTGTAATTCCATACTATTTAAGGTTGTTTTTTTTATATAATAAAATTTAGTAGATACATTGATGGCGTTGGTAATTGTTGTGTTTTTGCAGTCCTTATTTAGATGGTATATTCTATTGTTGAACTAGGTCCTTTTAGAGTAAGAGGAAACATAACGCGGGGTTAAGGAAACCTGACTGGCGTAGTCGGTAGGATTACCGACGCCATCAACCTACTCGAGGTAGGGGCTCCATGCTGGTTTAGTTTATCTCTCTCTGCAGTATATGGTTTTAATATTGGAACATCAATTTCGATGAATTACTAGAACTTAATTTAGTAATAACGATAGAGTAGGAATATTATTATGTTAATTGAAGAATATTTGTGTCGATGTAATTATTTAAAACCAGGGCGAGTTGTTGAATTATGTGCATCATTGCAGATAATTAGAAACGAAGGTATTTTGCTGAACGATATTGTATATATCAGTACAGATAAATGAGGATGAGAGTGGTTGGTAAATAATATTGTGCATCATTTTAGATATTCTAAACGAAAGTACCGTTTTTAAATGACTTCTTTTTACTGTATTTGATTTCTAAGAGATTTTTAGTATATTTCTACTACTTATTGTTTTAATGAATGTTTATTGTAATCTAAGTCATACTGTGATTTTAGAATGGTATATCAAGGATCTGAGGGAGTTAATTACTATGTACTTTCAATTAAAAAAAAACTATCTAAAATATGGAAGTTATTCGCTCTGTTTTGAAATTGCATGCATATGTTGTTGTCCTTTTAGAATTTGATAAAATTGTGTGGTTATTATCAAACGAGAAATATATGAATAATTACTACTTTCCAGTATTCTGATAAGCTTTGTGGTAAATATTGTAATATCGAATACTTGGGTAATACGTGCACGGCGAGTGCCCCCTTCCCCTATTTTTCTTCTCGTTAGGTCTTTCTTGATTCAGAAATTTAGGCCTTTGCGGATACCAAAATGTCATTTTTAAAACGGGCTAGAAAGGAAGATTTAATATCTCTAGCTACGGACTTGGGAGAAAAACCGGCTCCTACTTTCTCAAAGATTGATTTAGTCAGTTTGATTCAGGGAAATAAACACTATAATGAGGATGATGCTAAACTTAAGTTGGTGACTGTGGTTACGGAAAGGGAGGAGCGATTTAAATTGGAGGCTGAGCGGAAAGAAACGTTAAAAATGGTGGCAGAGCAGGAACGATTAAAGATGGAAATCGAGTTGGAAAAGTTGCGGGTGCCATCCGATGGCTCCACAAACCCAAAGCATGAGAAGGCCTCGTGTTATGAGCTGACTAAAACTGTACCAAGTTTTGATTCGAAGAATGGAGACATAACGCTGTTTCTATCGTTGTTCGAAAGACAGGCGAAAAGAACCCAAATCGACACGAAGGATTGGGTCTCCGGACTACTTATGCTGTTGCCATCTGACATTGTTCAACTCATTGCAAGGGAATCTGATGAGAACTTTGATAGCAATACGCTTTTTATATAGTTATAGTTAAAAAGATTCAAATTGAGCCCAGAAGAATTCAGAAAGAAATTTCTTCACCACCACCAGAAGAATTCGGAGAAATCCTGGCGAGAATATACTTTTGAAATTTCGAATTACTTTCAAGAATGGATCGAGGGACTCAAAATTGACAGTTTTGAGAAACTGAAAAACTTGATAATGGCTGATCAGATAAAGAGGCGGGCCCCTTTTGAGGCAAAAGATCACTTCTTGGATGAATGGACGAAGTTGGTGTCTCCATCAGAACTTGCTGACAAATTAGATGAGTATGAGCTTGTGCGCTCTGATCGCAAATACGAAACAAAACGGAAGCAGCAGTTCAACCCGATAGAAAAGCATACCGAAAGTAACCAGAGGACAGTTAGACACAAACCATTCACTGGGACTTGGAATGCACGGAATATGGGTTATCCTTCAAGGAATGGAGAATCCAAACAGATGCATAAGTTCTCATGTTATTCTTGTGGTTTAGAAGGCCACACTTCACGTTTTTGCCCTTCCAAGGCCGCACAAAGGAGTAAATTAAACCCAACGGCTCAAGGTAACGTCATTACAACCACTGAACCTAAAAGGGAGGATGCATCTACCGTTCTAACTGCTAAAATAAATGTTCCTGTTGAAGTCGCAGCTAATGTGATGGAACTCGAAACTGTACAGGTAAAACTTAGGCCACGAACAATGACGGGAATTATAGATTCTGGAGCGCAGATTTCAGTTATTCGTGAAGATTTCACCTCAGGAATAAAATATGAGGGAGAAGGTTATATCGAGATTTCTTCAGCATTCGGGGAGAGGGAAACTACGCCACTGCGAATTTTTGAGATGAATATTGACGACGGAGTACATGGACCGGTGCCAGTGACATGCGCAGTTTCAAAGAAGTTGGTGAGTGACCTATTGCTAAGTACCGCCGCTTTTGAGGCTTTGAAGGAAAACATACAGATGCATAAATTCGAATCAAAGCTCGATTGCTACGACACAGTAAAGGAGGAATTAGAGGTTCCTTCTACGGATATAGAAGCTTCTATCGAACTGATCGCAACCGAGTCTGATCGGAATAGCTCAACTCAAGATAGCGAGGAGACCAGAACCTCATTCATTGAGTCACAAATGTCGGACCCCATTTTATCGGATGCTTGGGAGATGGCAAGGACGGAAGGGAACGTATATGCGATTAAGGATGGAGTTCTGACACATACAGAATATATATGCGGAGAAAAGGTGAGGCAGGTAGTATTGCCGAAATGCAAGAGAGATGAAGTTCTTAGGGTCGCTCATGAGATCCCTTTGGCTGGACACCTAGGCGAGCAGAAAACGAAGCAAAGGATAAAATACTCTTTCTTCTGGCCAGAAATAAAGAAAGACGTTAAGGAATTTTGCCAGAGTTGCAGGCAGTGTCAAGTTAGGAGAGCTATCACATATAGGGATAGGATTCCAATACAACCTATCGTTAGACCTGAAAATCCATTTGAAGTCTGGAGTGTAGACTGCATAGGCCCTTTAGAACCTCCATCCAGGAGAGGACATAAATTCGTTATTTGTGCAGTTGACGTATGTACGCGTTGGGCAGAAGCCATTCCCGTAAGAAATATTACTGCCAAAACCACCTGCGACGTACTCTTGAAGATTTTTACAGCTACAGGTTTCCCTGAGGTCATTTGCACTGACCAGGGTACAAACTTTACCGCGCTTCTGACAAAAGAATTTCTGAAAATGATTGGAGCTGCACCAAGGTTTGCTACCCCCGGACATCCAGAAAGCATGGGTACAGTCGAAAGGTGGAATAAAACTCTAAAAGAAATGCTTAGCAAAAACATCCAGGATCATGGAAATGATTGGGACATACATTTACCTTACTTGTTATTTGCATACAGGGAGGTACCCCACAGCACAACAGGAATTTCACCATATCAAATGGTGTATGGAAGGCTGCCAAGAGGGCCACTAGCCCTGATGAGAAATTTTTGGACGGCGAAAAGAAACATCCCACTTGCTGTTTCAAGATCCATTGAGAAATATTTGGAAAATTTGCGACAGAATTTGGAGAGGGCCCACGAAATTGCTACTGGAAACGCCGAAAAGAACCAGGCAGAATATACTAGAAGGTATAATTTACTCGTTCGTGAGAAGACGTTCCAGGTCGGAGAAAAGGTCCTGATTTTGGAATCAGTTTCTCCACATAAGTTATTAAAAAAAATGGATCGGACCGGTGAGTATCATAGCCCTTACAAGACCCCATTCGGTGCTTGACAGAATGGAGGATGGTACGAGTAAAGAGGTCCATGTCAATAAAATTCGGCCATACATAGCCAGAGTACATCAATTTGGACTTGTGTTCGAGCAAGATGAGGACTTTGGAGACCTGCATTATGCTCCAGCAGATTCCATCCGTAAGAGCCAAATCGATATTTGGGAACATATACGAAAAATGGAGGGAGTCTTAAGCTTTCAACAAAGAGCAGAACTTTCTGATGTTCTTAGAAAGTACTCGGACGTCTTTAGTAGTAAACCAGGACATGCTAAGGTAGAGGGTCATTTTGTACGCGTGACTCCTCACTGTTGTCCGAAACGTCTTAAGCCATATAGAGTACCGATGGCACTTCAGGATGAAGTGGATCGACAGATTAAAGAACTCCTTGAATTGGATCTGATCGAACCGAGTGACAGTGATTGGGCTCGTCCTGTTGTCTGCGTGGCAAAGAAGAATGGAAGTGTTAGGCTGTGCATTGATTTTCGATTGCTGAATAGCTTTACCATACCAGATGCGTATCCAATGAAAATTGCAAGAGATTTATTATACGAAGTGGGAAAAGCCAGCTTTATATCTGTGTTGCATCTGACTAAAGGCTACTGGCAGATTCCGATGAAAGAGGCTCGGCATTCGTGACCCACTCCGGACACTTTCAACGGAAGGTGTTGCCTTTTGGTATGAAAAATGCTGGCAGTACTTTTCAGCGATCGATGGACAAAGCGTTAGCACCGCATCGAGAATACTGCCGTTCGTATATAGATGATGTTGCGATTTATTCACAATCATGGCGTGATCACCTTCTTCACATAGACAGTGTTTTTCGTTCATTGAGAGAGGTTGGTCTTACGGTTAATTTAGAAAAGTGTGCCTTTGGACTAAATCAAGTGAAATTCCTAGGCCATAATAGTCGGATCCGGTCAGCATTCACCTGATCCTGAAAAGGCCGAGGTCTTGAGAAACCTATCTAGGCCATCAACAAAGAAAGAGTTGAGAAGCTTCCTAGGACTTGCGAGCTACTATAGGGATTTATATCCCGAATTTCTCAGAAATTGTTTTGCCGCTAACCAATCTCACCAAAAGAAAGGTACCAAGTGTCCTTCCATGGTCAATTGAGGCGGGAGAAGCTTTTGTAAAAGTCAAAGATGAACTCGTCAGAATGCCGACTTTACATACTCCAGATATTGGTCGTCCGTTTTGGTTGTACACTGATGCGTCAGCAACCGCAATCGGAGCGTGTTTGGCACAGCATGACGATGTCGGAAAGGAATTGCCTATTGCATTCTTTAGTAAGAAACTCACCCCAACCCAGATGAAGTGGTCAACTATTGAAAGAGAAGCCTTCTGTGTTTTAGAGGCATTAAAAAAAATTTTGATACCTGGGTATTTGGAGGTAAAATTCAGGTTGTTTCGGATCACAATCCCTTAACTTATTTAACTAATAGTGCCCCTCATGGAGCAAAATTATCAAGATGGGCACTTGCACTGCAGCGATATAACCTAACTATATCGTATCGGAAGGGTATCCAGCATGGAAATGCAGATGCCTTATCCAGATTAGCGATAGATTCTGTAAAATAATGCTAATGTGTGTTAAATAATATTATAGTTGTGATTTTTTTTAGTATATATGTGATTTTGTATATGTGTATATAGACTCATTGAAAAAGTGTTTTTAAATTCAACCGTTTTAGCAATAAATGTGTTATTTCTGTATAAATTCCTTTAAAGTATAATTTGTGAGTTATTTTTATAGCGTATTAAGTGTTTGTAAAATTTATTATAGTGATTAAATTAAGTTCATTTGAATACTTTCGTCATTATAATATGGGAGGGAGAGTCGCGTGTTTTTTTCTTCGGAGCTCTTGCCTGTGCTATAATTGATCATTATTATGTATGTTGTTCTCTTTTTGTTTTTTTTAATTCTCATTTCAGATAGCTGCATCGTCCCTAAGGCGACGGATGTGCTTCTTTAAGGGGGACGTGTAAGGATTCGAATCACTTACCATTGTGCCACCGAGGCGGCTATGAATTTGAACCTATTATTTGTAAATGATTTTTGTGGCAACATGTTGTAATTCCATACTATTTAAGGTTGTTTTTTTTTGATAATAAAATTCAGTAGATACATTGATGGCGTTGGTAATTGTTGTGTTTTTGCAGTCCTTATTTAGATTCTATTGTTGAACTAGGTCCTTTTAGAGTAAGAGGAAACATAACGCGGGGTTAAGGAAACCTGACTGTAATATTGTACAATATTTTTCCCAATATTGAAACAGTGTAAAACGTAAGACTTTTTCAATACTGTAAAATGTTTTTTTTCATAATATTGGATAATGTCATATAATACTGTATAATATTATACCATATTAAATAATATGGTACTATACTTAATAATATTATGCAAATACATTTTAGAAGCATGGAAGAACATTAATCACTTAATTCCGAGCTTCTAGGCAATACTTCGTTATTTTTTGAACACATCTACTTACAGCAACCTTTGAACCCGGAACCTTCTGCATCCCAACCCGAAGTCGTACCCCTACACCACCGAGACTTATATTAGAGAGCGTAAATGATGATTATAAAATGTAGCTACAAAGTTCGGATCTCTACGAAATTTCATGTTCATTCACAATTAATCTGAATAGTTTTCTTAATTAAATTATATTTTATCGTTACAATTTCGAGTTCAAAATGAAATTAGAAGTCAAAGAGGAAGCAATTTTAGCTCTTATATCTAAGTTTGCTAATTTAATAAATTAAAAGGCAATAAGGTTTAAAAGTAATTATAATAATATGTTTGAAGGGTTTTCTAATAATTTTGAAATTTATTTATTCCTCTTTCAATGTATTACGAGACGCCTTGAACATTTATATTAACAGTATTGATTGAAAATCAAATACAAGATTCGGAACAAAAAATCACATGCATATTTTTACGATGAGAATAACACTCAATTTTTTTCATCCATATGTGAGAGCTGTTTTATGGTTAACTTCATTAGTTGAATCCGGTCCGTCTTTTATATACAGTAAAACAAAATGACTATGTAAACATTATTATTCAAATGGACATTTTTTTTAAATACTTTTTCAGAATATTGAGTAATGTAGTGTTATTGTATTTCCATGCTGCCATCTGGCGGCCATAAGAATAACTTCACCTCAAAATAAGATTGAACGTCGATTAATAAAGTGTTACGGTATTTTTGTGCTGCCATCTGTCGAACATGAGAATAACTTCACCTTACAATATTGATCAATGTTGATTAATGTAAAAATCAAAATGTCATGTGCATTGTATTGTATAATATGATATAATATTCATCATCTTAAAGAATAATTGTTCCAGTGGTGTTTTTGTAATAAAACCTCCAATCGGGTTAAATCCTGAGTTAAAATGATCCTCCTCCAATCCTGAGTTAAAATGAAGATTTTTATAAATAAACATTGTTTTTATATTATTTGTGAAAATTTAGTATCTCGGAAATACTGTTACAATACAATAGTTTATTACAGTATTCGGTGTTCCTCGGTGTTCATAATATTATATAACATTGTGCAAACATTTTATAATATTTCTGTGCTACCTGGGTAGTTTTGAATGAGTTTGACACGGCAAGCTTGTGACAAGTGGGGACTAACTTTTTTCAAACTTGCACTCTTGCGTGTCAAACTTGCTGCAAGCTTGCAGATTTGCAGAGCAAGATTGCTGCAAACTAAAATTGCGATCTGAGTTACTTTTGAAGTATTTGTGATGCGTAGCATCATAATTAGGAAAGTTTAGCAATTTATTGCTTTTAAAGCTGTTGAACGCCGGGCCCTAGTGGAAAAGAGCCTGCCTTGACTCCTCCTAGTGGAACATGCCTCCATTTTTTACTACTGTATGACCCAAACACTTTTCCCTACACCCACGATGGGGTGACATATTCAGTAGGTCTTCTCTATTCTGGTACCCCCGGTTGGGTTGGGAGACGTCACTTTTTCCGCACGTTAACAACGGGAAAAGTGACGTTTCTCAACCCAACCGGGGGTACCAGAATAGACCCGTTAATGTATTCTGTTTGCTTTTGGCAACAATGAAAATGTTCGAAATGTTCCCGGGTATTTTCCAATCTCGCACCATAATCTCCAAGTGAGAGAGAAATTTGAACCCGATTTTGTCATGAAGTTATCGGTGATCTTCGATGTAATGTATTCTGTTTGCGGTTGGCAACAGCGAAAATGTTCGAAATGTCCCAGGGTATTTTTCAATTTCGTACCATAATCTCCAAGTGAGAGAGAAATTTGAACCCGTTATTGTCATGAAGTTATCGGTTATCTTTGATTAAAGGGTCTATTCTGGTACCCCCGGTTGGGTTGAGATTAGTCACTTTTCCCGTTGTTAACGTGTGGAAAAAGTGATGTCTCCCAACCCAACTGGGGGTACCAGAATAGACCCGTAAGTTTTATTTCGTTGGTGGAATGTCGTCAGTTTTTTCGAATATAATAGATTTTCCCTAATACAACTACATTTCTCTCACGCAGCATTCGCTGGAGTAATTCCAGACATTTTGAAGATCCGGACGCATAAAAACCAATCCCACTATAGACGCCTATGAGGATTGTTTCCGATGCCAATATTTGGCGATATTTCGCCTTTTTGGCGAGAAATGCTTTGTAAAGTTTTTCTATTTCGACGACGACCGAGAGTCACAATCTGTTATAAGGATGTAAACATTTCTACTCTGTGGGGTGTTTCTCTGTATATGTATGCGACTTACAGTACAATGAATTCCGTCTTGAGTGTCTTAAAGTTGAAAATAATTTGTTATTAGTTGTTAATTGTCAATAAAGATGAAAGGTTTTCAAAACACGATGAAAAAAAATCAGTTTCGCGCCAATCAAAGTAAACATTGAAACCCTAGCTGGCATAATGATCAACTTGGCGTGGTAAAAGACATTCCGATAGGCGCCTATAGTGGGATTGGTTTTTATGCGATCCGGACGCGAGCGTGAAATCCGGACGTATGGTAACCCTACATTTATGGGGTCTATTCTGGTAATCCCGGTTGGGTTGGGAGACGTCACTTTTCCGTTGTTAACGTGCGGAAAGAGTGACGTCTCCCAGCTAATAAACCTAGAATAAGACCGATATGTATTAACGCAGACTAGGCTAGAGTCAGGTTTTCTGTAAAATCTGGTTTCGAAGACCTACGAGGCCACACTGTCGGCAGTTGCTAAAATGTTCTCAGCCTTAAAAAACTGCAATTGTAACTGTTTTCAAGTTTTTCAGAATTTCTGCCGGCGCGATGGGTATAAACACATGACTGTATTCTTAAATATATTACTTGAAAAACCCCTACTTGGAAAGTTCTAGAGTGATTGACAGGGTTCACCGGAATGCTGTTTTAAAAGCTGTTCCTAACTTTGCCATGTTAACTAAGTTAAATTCTTTACCTAATGTTATACGAATTAAGTTCTAATTTGCGTAAATACAAAAAATGTTTATGAGTTGTTTTTCGTCATTTTATCCGATTTTATGCAATCGCATTTCTATACATGTCGCACATTCAAGAGCAGGTATTGTATTTTTTAATTAACACATTTAGAGTTCCCAATTTCTGCGTATATTTACCATGCGTAATTTTGGAAACTTTGTAATAATGTTTATTTGCATATCCTATTAAAAGTAATTGTATTCATTCAATCGTAGAAACTGCCGCATTTTAGTATTTCTAGTGCAGAAAAGCTAAAAGTGTATTTTAATTGCAAGGATGAGATTCTTCCGCTTTTTCGCGAATTTCCGCGTTTTTGTTATTTTGAAGAAATTTCATGTTCTCAAAATTCCGTTTTTTTTTTCTTCCGAAAATTCCGCTTTCACACAAAGAAAAGAAACCTTCCTATCTTCCGTTTTCGAAAGAAAATTCTGGGAAAATATGCTCGACCGTGCGGCTTAACTCCACCGGCTAAGAAACTAGCTGATTTATTTTCTACTGACGAATCAACATTATATAGGCAAGCTCTACAAGGATGAACATTCCAACATTCAGTGCCATTCAATTATTAAATACCACCTTTTTGCTGAAAACAAAACCTCTGTGGCATATTTTGCAAAAAAAAAAAAAAAAATT